>OY757263.1:13088861-13346132 GCA_963584085.1 Pyrausta aurata | reverse complement strand
TTGTTTTGAGTTCAAAGGGTTTTTGAAAAGGTAAAATAAATTAGTACATTTTTGTCGACTTTTTTTTGCACTTTTTCTAAATGATGGAGAAGAGATGTTGAGATAGGTATTATAATTTATGTAAATGCCATGCCATCTATTATTATTACAGATATTTTAATTTTTTTATTGCAAAGAAACTAAAAAGTTGTTCAAATGAAACATATAATTCGTACATTGGTCGCTAAATCTTATTTGTAGATCAAGTAAACTATTGACTGAATCCTCTCATCGGATATAAGTAGTAGCCCAAGGGTACGGTTCAAAAAACTGTGGAAAACTTACAGCTTCGGGTCTAAGCCGAAATCTTTTTATGAAGTTTTTCGTATTTCGCTACATTCCACATGAAAGGACAAATGTAACGTGTTACTAATTAATCGATATTTGCACAAACTAACATAACCATAAAATATAATATAAACTAATGTGAATAATAACATACACGTAACTTGTATTTGGAGCGCAGATGAAAACCTGACACTTAAGCGTCAATTCCCTAAGGCCCAATTTCTTCATCGACCAGTAATGGTAAAGTTACGTTACCAGTGGTTGAATATTTACGATTGTGTGTGTTTTAAAGAAAAAATACCTTAATCAATGGTCATTAAACTACTCATTCTGTCATTAGGTACCTAGTATTTCTTCAAAGCACACAATAATGCTTCTCCAATAAATATCTTAGTAAATAACTATAGTTTCTGTATAGTGTTTTGTCACCATACAAACTTAATAATATAAATTGCACTTGTAAAAAGCAACTGTGAACCTGTGACAGACTGAGAACACAGGTTCCTTTTAACAAGGAACACAGGTGCTTTTTACAAGTGCAATTTATATTAGTAAATAACTTCTAGGGCCTATTTTTTTTACTACATACCTAATTATTACCAATCAAATAATGAAAATAGAAACCGCTGAAATGTAAGACTACCATAAGAACATTTTCTGTTCAAACAGCTTATGACTTTGTAAGTAGGTAAGAACCTGTGTTGGAAAATACTTAATTTCAATAATGGATGCCTTTGAAGACTTGAAGATGTTTTTTTTTTGAAATACACTCGTTGATTTTACTATTTATAACATCCCCTCATATATTTTAGAAGCATTAACTGAACATCAAAAGGCAAACGATTTTATTTTTTTTAGATTTTATTAAGAATATAAATTATGTTCCTACCTATAACTGGGAATAACGAAAAATTCACTTTTACAAAAAAAAGTTAAAACCGACTTCGAAACCAAAATTGTAAACATCCTTTTTATATAATTTTTAAAAGCATATGTATTTTCCATTGGGGCAGAAAAGATCTAGATTGGAGACCCTTCGACCGAAGGCGCAGCGTAGGACGTCCACTGACAAGATGGACAGACGACCTTGTGAAGATCGCAGGATCACTGGATGCAGACCGCTTGTGATCGATCGATGTGGAAAGCTGTAGCGAAGGCCTATGTTCAGCGTGGACGTCCTTTGGCTGATAATGATGATGATGATATGTATTTGATTAAAAAAACATCTCAGTGTGCAACAATGAATAAATTACTTATGTAGGTTATGAGTTTTTATTTACATTATTTTAAAATGAATCATTTTGTTAACAGGGAATGTCAAGATTGTTTACAATATTCGCCAAGCAAGAAAAACGCACTTTAGTTTCTTTGGGACCTTGGTTACGTGTAAGTAAGGTTGTGTTATTTAAAATTCTATTTCCACGTTATTCCCTTATTGCATCTCTGTTCAAACTTGTAGGGACGGAACCTCGAATTGAATTTGTAAATGGAAGGGACATGGCAAATATTTTGCGCAAAGTTATTCTGTCTGCGGTTGTATAAAGAGACCCGCGGTGTTTGACCGTGCTATTTATTATCTATGACTCAGTTCAAACGACAAATGTAAAATACGACGCAAACTTATTTCTCTTTTGGCCCCATGTGACTGCAAATGTATCGAGGAATGTGCAATATTTTAGTTAGAAATAATAAAATATCAAATGAGAACCTTGTGTACAAACAAAAATAATGATTTTAAAAAGCTAACCAAATCCTCATTTCCTATAAGTATGGCTTTATTTGTTTTGCGAATTAACGTTATCAATTAATATCAGGACGTATGCTGTAACATTACATTTAACATTTTGGATTCATTATTTCATTTAACTGTTCATCACTATATCCTTAGTATACAACATCCTTAATTCACCCTTTGCATTGTCAAGTTAATCACGCTTACATTACACCAACCTTTCAGTAAGATACACTAGATAAAGTTTTGAGAATTCAAGTACCTAAGTCAAATTAAGTTAGGGCTGAGCTGTAGGCTACTAGCGGGGTCACAGGTGAAGGATAGTGGACGGCCAACGATATGGTGGTTAGCTGTGAAAATGTTAAACAAGCAAATTTTCATCAAAATCCATTTAGTAGTTTTTGCGCGATAAATTTACTATTATATATTCTGTGAAAAAGTAACAAATATATATCAAACCTCACAAAAATTCGCATTTATAATATTGGTAAGAAGGATTATTATTATTATTATTATGTTGTCTTTCCCATTCTCGGGACCATGGTATTATTATTATAGTTATCTTTTCTCTCACAATTTCAGTCTCGGATGAGAGACAAGGACAGCTAAATGTGAAAATTCACACTATGTTATGCATAGTAGGCCCCTAAAACGGTGGAAATGCAATTACTGGTATGATGGATCGAATCACCGTACTGAGGCTTGGAGCCCTACTACAAAATACAAAATTCACTTATTCACTTTATAACAACGGCGCTGAACGTAAAATATAAAGAAAATGTGCTCTAAAGGCTGAATATGTGCCATTAAGTACTAAGTGCCTTATGTGCCATGTAGTACCGCAATAGCTAAAACCAAAAGTAAATGTCCCTTTCAAAGCGGAAGACACAATGATTAATAAATAATAGTCACTAAACAACTGTCAGTTGGTCAGAAAAAAACATAAAATTAATATTCCTATCGGAAGAGGAGGATAAGCAAAAGCTGTCAAACGAAACCGATTTTTGATGGCTGTAACTAACTTTAGTAAGTAAAACTAGTAACTTAAAATGAGATTACCTTTCGTCCAGGTGATTTATACCTATCTTCCTAGGTTAAACTTATTAGTTTACTATATGATAAACCGTCGACACAAAATATCGGACATGCAGCCCTAGTGTAAAACTAAAAATTATTTCTTTAGACGAATATTTGTAGACGTGCATTAACTGTGTTATTCTGTCTTTACTGTTTTACGTAAATTAACGTTTATAGAATAGAATAATCAAACTACGTACTTTAAATTTGAAGCGCATTGGTAAATATAAATTGTATATTAAGAAACTTCGATTCGGACTAATCTACCTGGTAAATGAATTTTTGTTGGTGTTATTTTGCTGTAATGAACAACAATCAATCACCGATCAAGTCACCATGTTTCAGGAAAACTATTTCTAAAAAATATAAACAATTACACTTGAATTTATAAAAAATCACATGAAAGAAATTTTCGGCGAGGCTCCATGGGGCTCTAAGCTGACTGACAGCCGTCAAAAACGGTTCTGCTACATCGCATCTCGCATTTCATTTTATCACACAGTTTTCTGCTAGTGACATCTCGCTCTTGTCGTTTTATTCCAATGGGAGAGTAATTTTATGGAAAAAATACATTAAATTAATATTCCCGTCGGAAGGGATGATAATTTTATGGAAAAATACAATTTTTTTCATAGTTTACAAAGTGTAAGTCTTTAAACAATTTAGTAGCGACCTCTTGATGGCCCCGCTACATTGTCTATGGATTTCACATACTTTAGTTTGAGTTTTAGTCGTTGCGTTTCTAGAATATTGTGGATACAGTGGTTAAAATCTAAATAGCCAAACGCTTACATAGTAAATACCTCTAGGTAGTCTGGACTAAGCGCATAAATGGATTGCAGTCAATGTACTATGGACCCGGCGCCACTTTTAAAAGAGTTGAGTCCACAATTTTACTGAACTTAATTACTAGAGAGTATTTTACTTGTACTGAACTTAATTACTAGAGAGTATTTTATCGTGCGAATAAATGGGATAAATTAATTGAAATAATAAAGCGAGCTGATGTGAGGTCACGTTCTTAAAAAATTAGATAATTGAAGTTTCTTGATAAATTCATGGCTCTTAAAATACAAGTTAATATTTAAAACCATCTCAAAAAGCAAATAGTAATATTTACGTAGTACTGAAATTTTAGTTTGCAGACGCATTAAATGCTAAAATAAGTGCCTAGGGAGTGAGGAGCGATAGTATTAATTTGAGTCAAAATAACACTGCAGTATTCTATTACGGAGTTAGGGCCAACCCACACGTACCACAACCAGACCACGTGGTCGGGCGTATAATTTGCATTGAAAATAAATAGGATCATTCACACATACCACATTTTGCAGTCAATCTACTTTCACCTTAGAATTAACAATGTATTTGTAGATAAAAGCATAATAAATTATATTCACTACGTGCCTTATAAACCACAGATTTCGAAAACATAAACTTAGTACGAGTAATTATATCTTGCACACAAAATTCTGGAGTTAGGCTGCGTTTCTACTAGAGTTGTGCGTTGGAAATGTGTCGTATGAGGATGTCTGAAATGTGTGAAAATGTGTATAATGTGTGAAACTGTGTGGATGTTTCCACCAAAGCGGTGCGATGAAAATGTGCGAGGATGTGTAGCGGAGCTGTGAAAATGCGCAGCCTTGCAGTGTATGCGCAGCCTTCTCAACACATTCCTCGCAACCCATCCCTCGCACCCATCCGTCATACATATCCCTCGTACACATCCCTCTCTTGTTTTGTATGCGCAAAAATCTAGCTCCGCTAAGTCCGCTAGTCTGTTTCCACCAGAGCTGTGCTGACCGAGGCGAGGTAAATGAAACGATTCTATTGGTTCTTTACAAACACATCTCTCGCTACGCACCCTAGCATATCCCTGGTGGAAAAGCAGCCTTATCGACATTTTGATGCACCGCGGCGATATCACGGAAGACCACCCACGTCGATTTTGACAGGTGCGACAGATGCGCTGAACATCGTTTTTTAGGGTCGACAGTTGAGGGGGCTTTTTGTGTGTTACCAACGACATTGCAACGACATCGCAACCTCAATACAACCACCAGTGACACCGAGAGCCAGTGGTTGAGAAAAAACCGAAAACCACATCGATATTGTCGGAAATACAAAGCAACTACAAAAAACTGCAGCGACACCATTAACACTTACCACTGCCTGACCACATTTTGTCGCTACGATATGGTGTGGTTATGTACCTAAACATGTCATTCAATTTATTAAAAATTACTTAAATATTTATGTAGATGCAAATATAATATCTAATGCAAGTAAAATAAAAACAGTAAATACTGTAAAAACAAAATCAGTTTCGCCATTATTTTGCAAAACCTGATGGATTAACTCCTAACCGACAAAGACGGGTGTTAAAGAATGAAAATAGGTTGTCGAAACAATTTTTCAATAAATTCATCTCGCAGAATTTAAGAGGCTAAGTGAGAAGGTGGCTGGGGCTACGGCTGACGCATTTTACTGTAGTAAAAAGAAAATTACTTTATTTTATCCTAATGACGGTAACCGTAGGGACCTTTTATTTGGTACATTAAAAAAAGTGAACGTAGGACCACTGTAGCCCAATTTGTTATTTTCGGTTCTGCTAAGAATTGATGACGTCACATTTTTTGTCGTAGATAGAATCACTCTTAAAGGTTTCACGATATTTATTTAAAAACTTGTTATACACAATTTAATAATATCTTAAACGCAAAAAACGATGCACAGCTTACTATTTTCAGGCTGTAAGAAACAAGGCGAAAGTGACTAGCAGTTTACAGACAAATGATCTATTTGTATTCTTTCAGAGTGCCGAGGGAAAAACTACCCATAAAAGGTTTTCCTTACTTCCCATTACATTACAGGACTCAATATTACCCTTTACATTAAAATTATGTATAAAGTGAAAGTAAATTTAGCCTGTAACGTCCCACTGTTGGGCAAAAGCCTTACCTCAACTATGAGGTAGTTTGAGCCATTAATACTCCACCACGCGGGCTCAGTGTCACTTCTTCTCTTGTCATATTATTTATACAGGTTGTAAAAAAAGTACGAGCCAAATTCAAGGGGGTGGTTGTCAATCGAGTTTGTAATACAGGAAAAATATTTTAATATTAAGAAAATTATATAATTTTCTTTTTTTTCGTGTATTCAAGACTCAACTCTTAACCACCCCCTTAATTTGGCTCCTCCTTTTTTACACACCGTTTACGGATGAAAAAGAGTAGGTTTAAGATAAAATGTCCACGGATCCCTAAAATTCTATACAGGGTGTAAAAAAGTACGAGCCAAATTCAAGGGGGTGGTTAAGAGTTGTCTAGAATACAGGAAAAATAAAAAAAATCTTTAATTTTTTTTATTATTATTACTTTCTTTAAAATTTTTATTTTGTTTTTTCGTGTATTCTATTCTCGATTAATAACCACCTCCTTTAATTTAGCTCGTACTTTTTTTTACACTCTGTATATCAGGTTCACAGTTGTCTTTTTACAAGTGCAATTTATATTATTAAGTTTGTATGGTGACAAAACACTATAAAAACAAAAATAAACTATACCTCTAAATTGGCTTTCATCATCTTAACTGATTGTTAAAATATTTGTAAAAATATTTTCCTTCGGAAATTGTGAGAGCAATCTCGCAACATTAATGATGTCACGCAGCCTACGCGTTAAAAAGCACTTGCAAAATTCAACAGGCTTGTTAATGTGACGGTGGCCGAGTGGTATAGGCATACGCCCGGTTAGCGTAAGACACGGGGTTCAATTCCTCGTCTGTCACAGGTTTACAGTTGTCTTTTTACAAGTGCAATTTATATTATTAAGTTTGTATGGTGACAAAACACTATAAAAACAAAAATAAACCACTCTGTATATGTCGTGTTCATTACAATAATTTGATTGAAACCTGTGTTGCCATCCTAATCTTGCGGCGCGCGCTCCTACGCACATCATTTTGATAACTTACCTATTTTTTGCTTGTATGAGAACCCCGTAAAGTAGTTGCTTTCGAGACGTTGTTCCCGTGACACTGGACTGACCTACCAGGGCTCAATTTTCGCGTGTGCATTCCCTTAAACTTATCTGAAGACCTGTGTGACTGTGCCTGTGTCCTCGGTGATCACCTGCAACCTGGAAACCATCTACTGGCGAATAATAGGTGAGTCCTGACAGACAAAACCTCCCTTGTATTTTTTGCCTACCACGTTGAATCCACTGCCGATCTCGAACATCTTTTGGTAGCAGAGCGTAGTTTATTTTGGACCTTTGCCTTAATAATAATTTTAAAATTAACGTAATTAATAAGCTTCCACCCTTTACATAAAACGTCTCATTCTATCTAAGTAATTATTGTGAAATCTGCATTCCCCCTTTGCACGCGGTAGCCATCTTAGTTCCATTCATTTCTAGTAGTTACATAATGACGATAAATAAATAAATATCCAAATTAATCATTGTGTTACGGGGTGCGCGAGCGCATTTGAATTACTTGAATTCCTGCCTATTGTTGTGCTATTGATAACGTTCGCCGTCCCTCCGCCACGTGTGTGTTTATACGAGCTATTTACGAGTTACGATTATTCCTTACCTATTCTATTCATTACACCTTCACCGAGCCGTCCTGCATTCCTTTGCCTTTTTGAAAATTACGTGTTGATTTATTACCATTGATTTTAGTGTAAGTAAGTACATATACCTACTTCAAACATGCCTGATTCTGAATCGGGTAACGAGACCGTGAGGGCCCTACTTTACACGGACACGGCTGAATACCATGAGGCTATAGGTGAAATTCGTTATGTGAGTGATTGGGTTGATGATTCCCATCGCGTCCTTGAGACCTTCTCCGTTATTCGCATGCGTGCGCGTCTTTCTGACCTCCCAATTATGTGTGATAAGTTTAGAGCTGCCTGTTCTAAGTTGTTAGGAAACCTTGACCCTGCTATTTATGAACAAGAATATGTTCAAATTAAAACCGAGATGCGCGTTGTGAGGGACAAGGTAGATGACCTAAAAATAAGATTGGAGGAAATAAAACCCCACCAGTTCGAGTCTCCCCGTACTAGTACCCCCTTGAAGGAAAATAAGTCCATGATTGTTGACACCCCGGCTAGTAAATTACCTGACCTACCTATACCTAGATTTGACGGCCGTCCCGACGGATGGATAAGTTTTATAGACCAGTTTGATAGTGTGGTCGACAATCAGCCGACTTTGACCCCTACCTTGAAGCTTCATTACCTAGTCGGTGCCTTGTCTGATGAGCCCCGTAGGTTGATTCAGCACCTTAAGATTGAAGCGGGCAATTATACTGTGGCTCGTGACCTTCTCAAGCGTAGGTATCACAACCTTCGCGTCCTGGCAGATACGCATATCGCGCAGATAATGATGCTACCTAATATTTCACCTAAGTTGTCCGGCTTACGTGTATCGTTTCTTAACCCTCTTCTCTCAACTTACCGTTGTTTAGAACGATTAGACCTGCCTGTTAATCATTGGTCATATTTACTGGTACACCTATGCCTTGCGAAGTTGCCTTCTGAATTAAAATCCTGTTTTGAGCGTCGTTTTGGTGATGACCCTAATAAACTTCCAACCTTTGATCAACTTATTACCTTCTTAGAGGATGAATGTAGGCATCACGACAATGTAAGTAGTGCTTCGGTCGTCGACACTACTGCCTCACTTAGTACGAGCTCCACTCGATTCCCGAAATCTAACGCGCGGTCTCCGCCTCCTACGAAGACATTTGTTACGTTTGCACCCACACCGAAGTGTCACGTTTGTAATAGTACGTCGCATTACGTACGCGAATGCCCCGAGTTTGTTCGCCTCCCTACACGTCAACGTGTCAATGTAGTTAAAGAGGCCCGTTTGTGTTATCGATGCCTAGATAAACACTCCATCTCTCAATGCAAGCGAGATTATCGCTGCAATACCTGCCGTCGTTCTAGTCATCATACGTTGCTGTGTTATGCCGATGACGCCCCCGTGAAGCATCAGCATGAACGCTTCTGCCGCGACGTCGCAGCCTTACCTTCAAACTCGCCGAGGACGTCCCCGCCGCGTGACCTGACAGAGCGTACTTTCCCACGCACTAGAGCCTATAACAGCTTTTCACCTCGTAATTCCCACAGAGCTTCACCCCCGCGTTCGGGCGGGCGATATTCGCCTGTACCCAATAGTGATCGTGTTTATCACGCTCCTCCTCCAAGATCTCAGGATGAACGTGCCTTCCATTCAAATCCAAACGACTCTTCACAATTCTGACTAGATAGCCCTCCTGTACCTACCCTTACTTCAGTATCACGCAACTCTCTTGTTCTTTTACCTACGGCCTTAATTCACGTTAAAACTTCGTCTGGATATTACGCAGAAGCCCGTGCCTTATTAGATACCGGCGCCCAAGGCTGCCTCCTTACTACAGAGTTTGTTACGGACCAAATGAACTTACCTATCACTCCTTCACATGTGCCCGTTCGTGGAATAGGTAATATACAGTCAGTCCATTCCCATGGAACTGTATCCCTTTCTTTTAAACCTGTCAATTCTACCCTACCTGTGATATCGACTACCGCCATGGTTGTCGACGTGATTGCTGGGTCCCTCCCGGAAGTAGATGTACCTAAAAGTGTTGTTACCCCTACCAAGCATCTACCACTTGCTGACCCCCTGTTCCATAAACCTGGTCCTATAAGTGTACTACTTGGAGCTGACATCATTGGCCGCCTGTTGAAGCCTGAGTTGTTTGTTTTACCTGATGGCCTTACTGCCCCTAGACCATTTACAACTTCCTCACTCAATCGTAGATCAGGGTAATCCGCAGACTATGGCAGTGTTGGGTGTTCAGTACAACCCTGTGAGCGACTAATTTACCTATAAATGTTCCTATGATGCCTGTGATACAGTGATTACAAAGAGAAAGGTATTATCTGTGATTGCCCGAATTTATGATCCCTGTGGCTGGATATCTCCAGTCGTGTTTGGGGCCAAAGAGTTTATCCAACGTTTGTGGCTATCTGGCCTTTCCTGGGATGATCCCCTTACGGAGCCCCTCGCTTTAGAGTGGGCTACCTTTATTCAAGATATGACTAAAGTGAGCGAAGTGGCTATTCCTCGTCATATACTTTCTAGCGGTTCCTCCTCCTTATCGCTACATGGTTTTTGCGATGCCTCCGAGTTAGGTTATGCTGCGGCCGTTTATTTACGCGCAGAACATACGTCTGGTAATTGCTCCGTCCATCTTGTTATGGCCAAGTCAAAGGTTGCACCCGTTAGGACCCGTTTAACGATTCCCAAGTTGGAATTGTTAGGAGCTACCCTCCTCTCTAAATTATTACATCACGTCGCTCTTTGTCTGCAAAGGACGTCTGTGTTGACTTCAATCCATAGTTGGACGGATAGCAAAATTGTTTTGTGTTGGTTGAAAACACCTCCCCACCTTCTTTAGACTTTTGAGGCAAATCGTGTTTCCCAAATTATTAATTCTCCAACATCTAGTCATTGGAGACATATTCCTGGCTATATGAACCCTAGCGACTGTGCATCAAGAGGCATGCCCGTCTCTAAATTGGTAGACCACACTCTTTGGTTTTCTCCTTCGTGGTTGACCGAGTCTCCTAATCAGTGGCCCGTGACTGCGGAACCTACCTCGAATAATGACCTCCCGGGACTACGTTGTTTAGTAGTGTCTGCTGAAGTTTCTCCTCCGGACCCTTCCTTTTTATTAGAGCGGTATAGCTCCTTGAACAAGTTGATAAATGTAACTTGTTACCTAAGGCGGTTTTTATACCCTAAAACTTACTCCTCATTCCTGAGTACTGAAGAGCGTAGAGAATCTCTTATATATTTAGTGAAAATTGTTCAATTTACCTGCTTCAGTGATGAACTAGACCGTTTGAAGAGGGGTGATACAATCACCAACTCCCTCAGGAAATTAAGCCTGTTTTTAGATGACAGAGGCCTAATACGAGTGGGTGGCCGTTTACGGCACTCTGACCTTCCTTATGCCGCTAGACACCCCCTGCTTCTGCCTAAAAATGGTAATTTCGTGAATATTTTAATCTCCCATTACCATCGTGAAAATGCTCACGCAGGTGCGAATGCCCTTCTGGCTATTCTAAACAGAGAATTCTGGATCCTGTCTGCCCGCCGCGCTATTCAACATGTGATTTTTAAATGCCTTTCTTGTTATCGACTTAAAACGGCTGTCACCCAGCCTCCTATGGGTGACCTTCCTAAGGACCGTGTCACCGCGGCTAGGCCATTTGATGGTGTAGGCACTGACTTCGCGGGCCCCTTCCACACCAAAGTTCAGGCCTATAGAAATAAAAGGTTGGTTAAGAGTTACCTTTGTGTATTTGTTTGCCTCTCCACCAAGGCAGTCCACCTTGAGGTCGTGTCGGACCTAAGTACCG
The DNA here is from genome assembly GCA_963584085.1 of Pyrausta aurata. Lineage (NCBI taxonomy): Eukaryota > Metazoa > Arthropoda > Insecta > Lepidoptera > Crambidae > Pyrausta > Pyrausta aurata. The sequence continues at coordinate 13,334,571 of OY757263.1, read as the reverse complement.
AAGCCTTTGTTGCCGCCTTTTCCCGATTCGTTTCACGTCGTGGTTTACCTCGCCTTATCCGCTCGGACTGTGGCCGAAATTATATCGGTGCACGTAATTACTTACAGGAGTTAGAGTCCTTCTTGTCTCAAAATCAAGCTACTATTGGTTCCGAGCTTTCCAAGCGCAATATTAACTGGGTTTTCGACCCCCCTGTCTGCCCCCACTGGGGAGGCCTTTTCGAAGCTGCTGTGAAATCGGCAAAATCCCACCTCAAACGCGTGATAGGAGAAACCCCTCTTACCTTTGAGGAATTAACAACTGTTTTTACCAAAATAGAAGCAGTTTTAAACTCGCGGCCTCTGTGTCCACTTTCTCCAGATCCTAACGACGTCGAAGTATTAACGCCCGGTCATTTTTTGATAAGTCAGCCTTTAACCGCTTTACCGGAATACCCTTAAGAGAATGTTAAGCTTCATCGCCTCACACGGTTTCAGCTGATCCAACAACTTACGCAGCACTTTTGGTCTCGTTGGCATTTAGAGTACTTAAATACCTTACAGGCAAGGAATAAATGGACATCTCCTTGTAATCCTCCCCAAGTTGGCGAACTAGTTCTAATAAAGGACGACAACCTCCCACCTTTGCAATGGCGCCGTGGTCGCATTGCTCATTTATACCCTGGACAAGACAAAGTTGTTCGCGTCGTTGATGTGAAAACTCCCACAGGTATCCTTAAGAGATCTGTGACGAAGCTGGTTCGTCTTCCAGTTTAGTATATAACTTTTCCCTTTACCCTTCCTTTCTCTCTCGTAAACACTTAACGTGTTTAGGGCGGGCGATATGTTCATTACAATAATTTGATTAAAACCTGTGTTGCCATCCTAATCTTGCGGCGCGCGCTCCTACACACATCATTTTGAGTACTTACCTATTTTTTGCTTGTATGAGAACCCCGTAAAGTAGTTGCTTTCGAGACGTTGTTCCCGTGACACTGGACTGACCTACCAGGGCTCAATTTTCGCGTGTGCTTTCCCTTAAACTTATCTGAAGACCTGTGTGACTGTGCCTGTGTCCTCGGTGATCACCTGCAACCTGGAAACCATCTACTGGCGAATAATAGGTGAGTCCTGACAGACAAAACCTCCCTTGTATTTTTTGCCTACCACGTTGAATCCACTACCGATCTCGAACATGTCGTAATGATATAACTTCTTCTTGTTAGAGACAAATCACTTTACAAGTCAATTAATTTTGATTGCATAAAATATAAATGAAGTCTCGGGACAAATTTGAACAATCGACGAAGTTTTGTTTGACTTAAAACGTGGCCGGGAGTATTTGAGTGAGCTATATAATTTCTTTAAAAGATTCTTATTACGTTGTTACTTATACAATAATTTATTGATTTGAAAAAAAATGCTCATACTTTAAAGTGGACACATAATTTTGGGCTCTGGTACTTAATATCTGACAAGGAATATAGTGATGAGTTCCTTAATTATAATCCTCTCTGAGATTTATCGTCTTATCACTCTGTATTATTTTTTAGACAAAACAACAGGACCCTATTTCTAAGTCTTCGTTGATGTCCGTCCGTCTGTCCATCCGTCTGTCTGTCACCAGGCTGTATCTCAAGAACCGCGAAAGCTTGAGGGGGTTACCCTTTTTATCCCTTTTTTGCACGATATCAATAATGACATCAGTAGGTCTAATACGAAAAAGGAAATTTATCAAAGCGATTATCGTTTTTCGGATCCGAAACAATTTTAGTTTTTAAACCTTACTACGTAATGCTTCGGATCCGCAAAACGATTATCGGATTGATGGATTTCGTTTTTCGTAGTAGGCCTGCAGGTACGCACTTGTAATAGTCACCTATATTATTAACCTAGTCCGTGTGGTACGGAACCCGCATGGGCAAGACTAGCCAGTCGCACCTGGTGGTTAGTGACAATAAGCCTTAGATGTCCGTGAATTAGTCATTCTTATGTATCCTATCATCATCATTATCAGCCAAAGGACGTCCACTACTGAACATAGGCCTTCCGCGTTCCATATTGACCGATCACAAGCGGTCTGCATCCAGTGTGGTCCGCGATCTTTACAAGATCGTCTGTCCAGCTTGTCGGTGGACTTCCAACGCTGCGCCTTTGGTCGAAGGGTCTCTATTATTTATTTTATGTATCTTATACTTAAAGTAATTTACAAAACTAGTAAAAAGATACCGCAATGTCTCGTGCCTATACGAGTACAGTACCTTTTTTATATTCATTCATTGTTTGTTAGATAGAAATAACAAATGTAAGCTCTTTGTAAAAGCAACAGCCCGATTGCTTTTCTGAGAATAAAAGAGTGGCAATTTCATTCTTATATTTCATTATATATATATAAATGTATATTTGTTCGCAGGATCACACTGGATGCAGACCGCTCACAACCGGTCACTGTTAAAAACCATGGGAGAAGCCTATTTTTTAGCAGTGGACGTCCTCTGGCTGATAATGATGAAGATGATGTAGACATTTGTTCACGGACATTATGAAAACAAGATGTTGAATCTTCCCCTTCTCTCGGCTCAACGGAAACGACAGGGAGTTTTGATTATGTTCACCTCTTAAATACTCCAAACAAGTTACGAAGTCAAAAATTGTGTACAAGCGATTCCCTCTTGGTCCATTTATTGACTGGCCTACAAGTAAACTGGATGTTTATGCCTTCCACCTATATATAACCCGAAAAAATTACATCCAAAATGTCAGTGATCTTCTTTTTTATATGTTATGGTTTTTGCTCTTGTCTCTAGCTAGACTATATACATAGACGAGGCATAGACAGGGACGACGATGAAGCGAGCCCACCCAGAAGAAGCCTGTTCACTCTTTTTTTCAAATAACAGGGTTTTATACCGATGGAAACACAGATGCGGGTAGAGAGTTCCACTCTTCTGCTGTGCGCATTATGAAATTTGACGAGAAGCGCTTTGTTCGAGCATCTATGCATAATGTCGAATAATAACTCTATGCATCCTTGTATCGAGATTTTTATTCAAAAGGAAGCTATAAATGGTAATAGTAAACATGAGATCCAGTATTTTCATGACCTCATTTCCTCAAGGTGCCTCATACTTCAATAATGTTGTTTTATTACTCACAACGGCGCTTGTTCCGGGTCATAATAACATTCCTTGCTAAAATAAATGGCAGATATGCTGTGATAAATAAATGTTTAGCAATTACGAAAACAAATATTTCATATTTTACTAAGGTAAAGTAAAGTCAGCCTATGAGCATCCCACTGCTGGACAAAGGCCTTACCTTACCTTACCTTATATTTTACTATCTGTAGAAAGTCAAATATACGAGCAGTGTTAGCACAAACGCCATTTTGTTCGTAGCAAACAACTACGAGTTCTACGAACTGTCTGTAGCAGCTACATGCTACGACGTAACCGCACTAAACACGTTTCTACTAGCGATCTTTCGGATAGTTTTCTACAATCACCAATAATCCTACGACCCCAACATGAAAGAAAATACAATCTTTTTCATTGTTTATTCTTATTAATTTGGATCATTTATTTGTGGCTTTGTAAACAGTAAGTGAGTGCGTCAGTTGAACAAGCGAACTACATTATAGTTTCAAATCACCACAATAACTCTATGGAAGATTCGGTTCAGTCGATTGGTGGTACCAATAAACCTAAATTGTATTTCGTAGCAGAACTTTGGATTTTCACTCAGATTCACTTGATTAAGTCAAATACACTTGAAACATTAAATACAGGTCACTTAACGCACGACCTGAAAATCTTGTGAATAGAAAATTCGTGTCCGTAATAAACTCATAACAAATACTTAAAGCATAATTTAATTACGGTCGATTAAACAATGTTTTAAACCTATCACTCTGTAAAACGTTTCATGCTCCGCCATAAATACAATGTCATATAGTTACTCTGAATGAATAAAACACAGTTTTCTGATATTTTTCGTGGAGATCTATTATAGGTATAATTTATATATATATTATAGGTATATTTATTAATTCGTTAGTTAATAAGGCATATTATAGTATGACTGAATATTTTAATGACAAATTTTAATATATTTGGACTTGACATTGTATTATTTTATTGAGTATAAATATTGATGGTATGATTGTAATTTTTTATACCTAGTTAAATTTGACATACCACATTATTATTATTTAGCATGATCGAATTATGACTTTAAAAAAATTAATGAATGACATGTACCTCGTAATAAAAAAATAATTAAATTGTAATTAACATACAAAAAATCACGAATACCTTGTTGAGGTCATAATGTATCTTATTAACCATGTTTTGCCTAAATGTATTGTCTGCTGTTATATTATGAAGTGAATAAATGAATAATTATGAATATATCACTCGACAAAATTGAGGTTTGTTCAAATACGTCACAAAACATTACCTACCTACCAATTTAGTCATTGCCAATTCGTAAGTTAATTTGCGTACAAAGCGAACCTTTTCGGTGTGTTTGTGTACATTTGTGTGTTCATAAACAATCAAGACGAACCTCTTCTCATTTCCAATTATTTTTACTTTGCTTTTTAATTAGGTCGTTCAAATAAATCAGCTCGAGTATAGACGTTACATTTTACAAGCGTTCGCGAGACTTATTTCTATATCCTCAATACACAAAAACCTTTAAAAAAAATGCGGGTTAGTAACATGGCAGTATGTGGCCGACTTTAAATGCTTCTAAATTCTGATAAAATATAAAAATATTTAGTTTCATTTTTTTTTACCTATTTCATCCCACTGCTGGGCACAGGTCTCCCCCAACACCTTCCATTGGTCTCTGTCAGCAGCCAATGACATCCAATCTCCCGCAAAGCTGGTCAAGTCGTCACACCACAAAAAAAAAATAGATATTAAAAAGTAAAGTAAGCCTGTAATGTCCCACTGCTGGGCAAAGGCCTCGACTCAAAATAAGGTGTGAGCCATACGCGTGCTCAGTGTGAATTGGTGGAGGAAGTTTTGCAAAGCAAGCGACCAATCTTGGTGTCAGATGTTGTCAAGTCTGCCATACGAGTAACTAGCTAGACTATTCCTTCACGGAAAAACTACGAGATGTATTTAGATGAAACTTACGATAATATAGCTTAAACATTGGGATAGCACATCTAATTAATTGTTATATTTTTTGAGTTCCGTTATTTACCCCCGTAAATATCCGTGCAGCAACGGGGAACCACTAGTTAATAAATAAAGGTATAATCATAAAATTGAAAATAAATTTACTACTAAGAGTTTAAGAAAATTATGCTTTAAATTTCCGCCAAGCGACGGCGGCGCAGGCAATGAACAACACAAACCGTCACCGCGTTGAGTATTAGTTCAGGCAAATGCAGGACACCGCATTAAATATTAGTTCAGGCAAATGCAGGATTTGCCTGAACTATGCAAAATATTTTTTTTTAAATTCTACTTAATAATGGATTTCCACAAAGTAACGCCTGATTATGTAAAATAAAATTACATTAACAGAATAAATAAGGTAGGTCTAGGTACTAATCTTTATTCAACACTAGCATAGCTCGCGGGCGCTCGTGAGATGAAACATCATACCTACTTAACTCAAGTTCGTTTGCGAAACAAACACTCTGACAATTGAACGTAGTCAAATACTCATCAAAGGAAAACCTATGTGTTTTGTATTTTTTACTAACGGATCCCCACGACTTCGCGACTTTTGATTTTATTAATTATTATTTATTTATTTTATTCATTTTATTCGTTATAGCACAGACAAAAGAAAGTACAAATGGCGGACTTAATGCTTCAAGCATTCTCTACCAGTCAACCATTGGGTGAAGCAGAAACTATTGAGGCGGCGTAAAAGAACACAAAAAAACAACAAAATAATAATATAATACTACTTAATGTAGGTATCTACATAAATACTTAAGAAATCAAGCGACATAAACATACTTGAATACATAACTTTATCCATAAGTTAACAGAGATTATAGGGGAAAGAGAGAGAAACAAACCTTGACTTTCAAGCATCACGTGGTATTATCACTGAGAATAAGCTCACGAATTTTACTCTTTTTTGGCTGTAGCGTAATGTTTTAAGTAACGATCTCCCTTGATCCCGATTCATATGATATCTAACAATTATTTTTAAAGGATCATCAGTTCCAGAGATTAGCGCGTTCAATCAAATGCTTCAGATTAATAATACAAAGTATAAAAAAAAATTGCAATAAAATTTTTTCGTATTTTTTTTTCCAATATCTATTATGTTCAACCCTAGTAACTTTTTTATGCTGGTAATGTGTGCAGCTTTATCTCATGGAATTCACTTTTCGAATACACTAACAAGTCGACAAGTCTTGTCGACTAATTTTAATGAAATTAAATTAAATTAAATTTATTAGTGAAAAAGAATTGGGTGACAGTGATAGCAGTTACATTTGCTCTTATGGTATTTTCGCCAATCTTAACCTTTTTAGGTGTATTCACATCACACTTAAATCTATTATAAATGTCACAATTAAGGCTGTAACGAAGCTTCATTGCGTGTTTTTACGCAATGAAGTTATGAATTGTGCAAGTTAATGTATAACCCTAATTAACCACAACAAATAACCTATACAATATAAAGTACGCATAGGTAACGTTACGTAGGTATACAACATTCTATGAGAGATTACGCTGGCTTAATTAAGTTAAATTGTTTCGCAAAAAATGGGTCTGAAAACATACAATCACGTAGGTATTTTCAACGTTCAAATGATTTAAAATAAATGTTCCGCTTCCCACGATCGTTACCCTTTTAATTATTTTCGAGTTGATTAACAGCCGACTTCAAAAGAGGTAATAAAGCAACGATTATACGGAATCTCGTCGTGAAATTTCATACCTCGAAAATGACAACATTTTACCTAAAATTATCGCTAAAGCTATCCCGGACACACTGTATAAAAGAAAGATTTTATTCTAATTTCATAGACTTTAAATACCTTTTTACTCCATATATCCATTTCATCAAAGTAAAAAAACTAATTTAAAAAGGTTTTACTAGAACTTTAAAATAATTCGATTGATTCGTTATACACATACACACACTAATTGAAATTAATTGCATGAAGAAGATTGACGACATCAGGTACACTCACACTTTACAAGAGCATTTTTGAGCAAGGGATTTTGCAAGAGCATTCAAAGAATAAATAATTCGATTTGAAATGGTTCAAGTCTATGTCAATAATTCATGTTTAAAAAGACCGTCCTTCGGGATTGTTGAGTATTTAACCATTAACCAAACAGATAATTAATTTAACCGACAAACAATCCGACTTAAGTAAATTTACCGATTGAGTATTTCCATCATAAAGCAATTTAATCTGTTCCCAAACCAAATCTGTGGTAATTATGTTGGTAGGAATCAGTATCGAGATTGCATCTCAAATACGAACCCCGCTAGGGTGATACCAATCACAACATGCAAATAACTTTGAATGCATGTACCTTATAGTTTAGCCGCTGACAGAATTGCATGGAACTTCATATTAGTTTGTAACTAACAGCAATTCAAAGTACATACTTAATTACAAATTTAATATTATTCATCATCGTCACTTTTCCTTCATTTAAGTTTTATTCTTCTTCTTCTTATGTTTGCTTTCCTCTTGGTATAACATGAGATTGACTTTTTCCTTCTTTCAAGGCTGATTTTTCAATAGTCAAATCTATACATATAATAAGACTGTAAAAGATCGATTTCTGTACATTGAAGATTTTTATGAAAAATTGTTACAGGGGGTCTTAATTACCGTAATAGAAGCCAAAACAACAATTTTTAAAATTTTTGTCTGTCTGTCTGTCTGTCTGTCTGTCTGTTTGTCCGGGCTAATCTCAGAATCTACTGGACCGATTTTGACGGGACTTTTTTTATTTGACTCAGTATCACCTGGAGAGTAAACTGGGATATAAATAATCACGCCGATGAACTTAGGGGGCAGGCAGGAAATTGAATCTCAGAATCTACTAAACCGATTTTAATGGGACTTTTTTTTATTTGACTCAACATTACTTGGAAGGTAAAGAAGGATAGAAATAATCACGCCAATAGACTAAGGGGGTAGGCAGAAAATTGAATCTCGGAAACTACTGGGCCGATTTTAATGGGACTTTTTTTATTTGACTCAGCATCACTTGCAATAATCACGCCAATAGACTAAGAGGGTAGGCAGGAAATTGAATATCAGAAACTACAGGACTGAGTTTGATGGGATTTTTTCATTTGATTGAGTTTTAAGAAGCCTGTGTCAGCGACAGTCCCAAACGCTTACGTCACCTATTTGCTGTCATGTTAGTGTTCTGTGGTATTTCAGACCCTTTAAGTTTGTGGGAGAAGTATAAGACGTATCTTTCTGAAGACTTCCATCATTCTTTGAGGCGCAATTTAAATCAAGATATTGATCCAAATGACGAAAGAGTAATTAATAGTTCCCTTTGTTCTATTCAGGAGATCCTTTTAATAAATACTTTTTATCTTGCGTACTTATAAGTACTTATACTTAAGTATCTTATTTGTAAAATCATAAGCCTAAATAATAAAAAATTCTACCCAAAGTCACTATTCCACGCGGACGAAGTCGCGGGCACAGCTAGTAAGAAATATTCGTCGAACAAATTAGAATTTATTTATTTTTCATTATTTTTTTTTTCATTTTTTTTCGACATAATTAAGTCATACTTACATACATTTTAAATTATTGAATAAAATTAAATTGAAATGCACACAGATTAAATTAAATAAAAATTAAATTAAATTGGACGACCACCAACTTGCATTTCGGTATTAGTCCATATATGAACCGCCGATTCCGTCGTAGCAAGCGTACAAAGCAGACGTGTCGGCAGTTATTCTAAAAATTATAAAATTGTTAACAAGTTATTTTGAACACTATTTGCATTTTGAAAATATCTGTTTTTGCATAACAATCGTGAGTGATTTACAACAAACTCGTCCTGGGAAACAAGTGCCACTTCGCGGTAACCGCTCCTCTTCGCCTCGAGTAAACGAGACGGGCTCATCATTTTCTGCACCCGTTGCACCCACGTAGCTGCGTACGAGCATTCGCCCGCGCCGTCATTACGTCACAGCGAAACACGGATATACAATGAGTGTGAAGCGATCTCCGACTGGATGCGGCAGTGGCGTGAAACCCGGCGGATCTCAATCGAAGTCAGCAATAAACCCTATGCCTATCTACGACACTCCTCCGCAAATTACACAACGCACTAAGCGTAAGGAACCTGACGACGATGCCTGGATAAAATCCGAGTTTTCGGATATTAAAAAACAAATATCAGAAATGATGGCTGTACTGACATTGACCTCTAACTCGCATACAGAAAAATTCGATCGACTTAGTGAGGATATAACAACCATAAAAAACCAGGTAAATGGTATTGGGGACACGATCGAAAACATAATCCTGGATCAAAATAATCTAAAGATGAGGTTGAATGATTTGGATGATACAACACTAAACCTTGAGAAAAAAATTGAGCTTTTGGAATCTGACCTGCACAAATTCAAATTTGAACACAATACGTTATCATCACAAACTGTAACTCAATTACCCGTAAATTACGAAGAATTTCTGAATGAAATAAATGAGCGAAACATAAGATCTAAAAATATTGTAATCGTGGGTATACCAGAGCCAGATTCAGCATTGGACCGACACACATACAATAATAAAGAAGTCGAGAAGATTATCAAAGCTATATACAAGGAGTGTCCGAAACCCATAAAAATCTTACGGCTTGGAAAATACAAGCCTGACCGGTCTCGCCCCCTTAAAGTCTGCTTTAATACAGGAGAACCTGTTAAAATTATATTACGAAACAAAAACAGCACAAAGCTCGACCATATTAAAATCTACTCCGACCAAACTCCACAACAAAGAAAACATATACAAAACTTAAAGGAAGAACTTAAAAATCGCATTACTAATGGAGAGAGTAACTTGATAATTAAGTACATAAGGGGAATTCCTAAAATAGTCAACGCAGCGGAAGAAACTCGAAAAGAAACTATACCGGCATCAAAAAACTAACAACTACAATGGGGAAAATAACTTATAAAGTTACCAATGACTATAGCGATGTAAGGAAAACCAAGAAATCTCTCAAATGCTTTTATGTAAATGCTTGTAGTCTAGTTAAAAAAGGAAAGCTGGATGAACTTAAATGTATAATAGCCCAAATACAACCACACATTGTCGCAGTGACGGAAACCTGGATTAAAAATGATCATGATATACAAAAACTTCAAATACCCTGTTATACGCATTGCAGCAACTATAGGCAACACCGAAAAGGAGGAGGAGTGTCACTTTTTGTGCATAACAGTTTAAAGCACAACATAATTGAGGAACACTGTATAGATAACGACTTACATTATCTCTGGATACATCTGGAAAAACAATGTCTGGACATCGGCGTTATATATAACCCAAACAAAAAAAATGTCGACCGCTTTCTGGAGGAATACTCGATACAGCTTCAGAAAAGGAAAAGAGCAGTAGTATTTGGCGATTTCAATTTTGATTTGCTCAATCCAGATAAAGATACTCGCAAATATAAGGACACACTTAAAGAAAATAACTACAAAGTGTTGAATAAAATCCATAGAAAATATTGTACACGTGAAACAGAGTCCACTGAAACCATTATAGATCATGTCTGTACTAATTTAAAAGATAATAACTTTAATTTCGTTATCATAGAAACTACTATGTCAGATCACAAACACGTTTACCTAGAGATCGAGAACTACCACCCTGTAAAGATAGTGAAAATGAACTACCAAGCACTGAACTACAGCAAACTATATGAAACTGCGGAGAAAACTATTGACTGTGAAGACAGCAAGTATGATGTATTTGAGGAGAAACTACTGCATTGTATATCAATAAATAAAGTAAATAAGGTTAAATTAATAAATCCACCGCGTCAAGACTGGATAAATAAAGAAATAATTCAAGATATAAACAACAGGAACATCCTATGGCAAAAATATAAACAAAACAGAACGGACGCGATGTTAGAACAGAAGTATAAAGAGGCTAAAACCAAAGCACATAGAAATATACAGAACACCAAGAAGTTGTACTACTACAAGTATTTTAATGACAACATGAGTAAACCTAAGAAAATGTGGAAAGCTTTGAAAGACCTAGCGGCAAATAAAATAAAAGAATCAAGTGGCCCAAGTAAACTTATAGTTAACTCAAGAACCATTACAGATGAAACCGATATTTGTGAAAGTTTTAACCACTATTTTTCAACCATAGGCTCCGTCCTAGCTAGCAAGATCCCTACTAAATTTGTAACGGAAGTAAGCCCAATAAAGACAAGAGAAACATCAACAACAGCAAATCTTACCAACCTAGAACCGGCAACCACAGATGAAATTAACAAAATAATTGACAATCTAGACCCAAACACAAGTTCCGGTATAGATGGCGTAAGCTCAAAAGCAATCAAGGCTATAAAAAAAATTATCACTGCTCCACTCACTAAATGCATCAATGACTGCTTAGAAAATGGTTTTTTCCCTGACAGCCTTAAAATTGCGAAAGTAACACCAATTCACAAATCTGGAAGTAAATCTGATCCATGTAATTATCGGCCAATCTCGGTGTTACCTATTATCTCGAAAATTTTTGAAAAAATCATTTATTCTCGCGTTGAAACATATTTAAATTCAAAAAAATTCTTCTTTAAAAAACAGTATGGGTTCAGACCTAAGTCTAACACACTTTCAGCAACTATAGACCTTGTTACAAAAATTAAAAACAAAATAGATGAAAAACAAGTAGTGCTTGGTGTTTTCATTGACCTTAAGAAGGCATTTGATACCATAAGTCACACAAAACTACTACAAAAACTATACGAAGCTGGTATCACGGGAAAGGCTCTGGCAATTTTCAGGTCATATTTTTTAAACCGCAAACAAATAGTTAAAATAGGACAACATCAGAGCATACCCAGTCCAATCTCATTCGGCGTCCCTCAAGGTTCCATTCTGGGACCACTTTTATTTTTAATTTATATTAACAATATTCAGAACATAGGTCTAAAAGCTGATATCACCTTATATGCAGATGACACAAGTTTATTTTATTTTGGTGACTCAATTGAAAATATTATATCAAAAGCGCAAAACGACTTAACCTTGCTTAATAATTGGTTTTTGACAAATTTACTTACAATTAATACAGCTAAAACAAATTTCGTAATTTATTGTGCAAAAAATAAAAAAATCTCGGATGACATAAAACTTATGATAAATAATGAAAAACTTAATAAAAAAACAAACGAAAAATATCTTGGCCTTATTATGGATCATAATCTTAATTGGAAACTGCATATAAATAAAATTAAGAATAAACTTACTTCTTTAACCGGAACCGTGCGTGATATATCTAACTGCCTCCCACGTACAATCAAGTATCTAATATATAATACACTCATTAAACCACATATAGACTATCTAATAGAGATCTGGGGAACAGCTGCTAAAACAAACTTAAATACAATACAAATATCACAAAACAAACTAATAAAATCATTATTCAATTACGATTATCTTACACCTACACAAAAAATATACAAAGATACTAAAATAATGTCAATCAATCAAACTTATCAATATTATACGTGTATATTAATATATAAAATAATAAACAAACTGATTCATACTTCATTACTGTCTTTCCGTAAAAAGCATCAAACTCAAAAAATGAAATTACGCAATGCCAACCATCTTGTGTCACGCCCACCCAGAACTAACTACGGAAGAAAAAATATAGAATATGAGGGCGTGAAAATATATAATAAACTGCCTACGGAAATAAAAAATGCCAAATCTTTATCTATTTTCAAGAAAAAACTTAAAATATATTTTTTAGACTTAAATTAGATAATTTTATCTTTTATTAAAAAAAATAATATATATATATCATAAATTTAATTAAGATAATTTAAATAAACCTAAATAAGACAGCCAATTTAAAATTTAATCTTAAAAGCTAACAAACATTTTTATATCACAACATTAAAACTAAATTTAACGGATACCACATCTAGGATACCAAGTACGCTCAAATAACTTCTACATCCATGGTTGCTCGGTGATGGTAAACAAGATAGACGACTGCTAACTGCTACTGCGAACGCGTCAGTAACTTCGACCTACCCACCATATTATTCGAATATTTATGTGTGTGCGCTTGCTATGCTTTTATAATGTGTTTTAATTGTAAGGTTTTCTCTGTAAGTGAATTTGTATTAATTCTTTGTGAGAAAATAAAATATCTTTAACCTGATGAACCATATAACAATGGTTGATATAAAGACAGTCAAATCTCTGGGAGAGCATCTTTAGAATGGCATTTATACAATCGTACGTAACTGTCATTTTAAAACTTTTTCGCTTTATTATCGGTCTGTTTAGTTTTATCTGACCATTGAAAAATCGGCCCTTAGTCTAAATTCTTCCCCTCTTTCCCTCTACTTTTACCCTTATATTTTTTTTCCAACCCAAAACAAATATTTTATCACACCCAAGCTTAATGACTAACCAAAAAATAGGTATATCACATTACTAATTGGCCAGCGTAACATAAACAAGCTTAATTAGATAGTGAAGAAGAAACTAATTGTTTGAAACTTGTTATGCACTACACGCTCATTTTGCGAGCTAATTACTTAGTTGTTATAGAAATACCACCCTTTTATTAAAGATTAACAATATATCATTATAATACATGCGTATTTCAATATTTATTTATCTTTTAGGGTTCTTGTGCCCAATCCCACCAAGCTTTAGGGGCCAGTTTTTGATTCTCATTTTAATATGTGGAAGGGACTCTAAATCATGAGTTGGTTCTTAGTTTAAAATATTGCCAATGTTTTCAAAGTCAACCTGTAGATACTTTAAGGAGTTGAAGTTCCACCCTGTTTGGTGGCTGATGATAATGATAATATTGTTAATATATTGTAAATAATAATGTACCTTGATTACAACAGCCTGTGTTTCAGTCCATTCTCTTAAGAAATTAATATAAGTGGCGCGGTAAAAGTGATTTATGAGATAAATACTTTCACGGCAAAAATGCCGCTCTTATTAATTGTTCAACGTCTCACGCCAGAATCCTTTGAGAGTAGAAAATTAAAAACACAAGACATGAATTTATGAACACCGAAACAAAAACAACCTCTTGCAACTTTTGCGGAATAAATCATCTGTTTTTTTCCTAAAATTGGTAAGTATATATACATTTTCCTCAGGGCGTTTTAATACAGCGGGTTTTTTTTAAATCAGCCAAGTGAGGGGCGGATCCGCGCACTCAGGGTTTCGTGCCAACTCTACACTGGATTAACTGGAAACGGGCCCCGTTTACTTCAATAATAAACAGCGAATCACAAACGGAACGTTATTTTTTCTGTCCATATGACCCAACTTATCCGCTTATCCTGTCGCTATAGTTGATAAGGGTATCACTTGAATAGAGCAAAAGCTTTTGTAACAGGAGACAGATTAAAACTTTCTTTTGTATGACACGAATGTCATGATTATAGGAAAAACCATAGGACACACCCCAGTACACACGGACATAAATTCTTTTGTAGTCGTTTAAAAAAGTAAGAGTGATGCATGTGTGCAGCCCGCTCACTTCTTGGCCGCCGCAACAATGTTCTACAGGTAATTGCCGATAGTGGGGACTGTTCACTTGTGGCGCACTTGTGTAGTGTCACTCTATCCCTTTTAGTTATTAAGTACTAACATTATTTGAAAGGTTTTCTTATTTTTGCTTTTTTACAATTTAACTTGCACCTCGCGACGTCTTTTGTTTAAAGTGACGCCCATTTTTCTGTCGTATGTGCATGCGTTTTGCGTTTCAAAGTGGTTAGGTGACAGAGACCTATACTAAAACCAAAATGTCGGTTGCAGTTTTCTGAATTACTAAACTTGTTTTGAAAATAGTTAGATACGGGATTGCTACCATGTACCTTATTATTTATGAGCTTCCGATATTTCGGCACTGTTGCAAGCGCCATGATCACTTCTGTAACAGTCATTATTTTATTTACATACCGTATTTATATTCATCATCAATTAATTATATAATTATATTTATTCACTAAATTAATCAAATAGTAATATTCCGTAAGAACCGCAGTTAATCATAATCATAATTTTGATTCTATTCAAGAATCGATTTTATTCCTACCGGTGGCAACACTGCCTCAGTCGGCCATTCGAATTGCGAATCCCGTCGGGTGTTGTTGTGCAGCGAAGTGTATAAAAGTGAAATAAAAGACTATTCCGAAGTTCGTTGTTTCCATCAAGAACCAATCCTTCTGAGCGTTTCAGCTCAGAAGTGGGATCACAGCAAAAATATATCGTTTTTGCTACGCCCACAGGTCAACATTTGAGGTACGTAATTTTTTTTCCCTTGATATGGAAGGTAGATTATAATGTTATTGTCTTGTGAAAATCTATTTTAAGATAAAGTAAAATGAATGTAACATGTTTCTACATCGGACATCGGATAAATAACACGTTATACACAACGTCCAGTAAAATAAAGAATTTTGGGCTACGTTAGTGATCATCACATATTTGGAATAAATACCTACGTGTCGTGATATTATTTTTCTGAGCGTGTGTGGGTTGAATGAGTCATACACAGGTATGTTCTTTTATGTAGGCAATAAATTAAAATACAGTAACTAAATAGTTCCTTACCTATCGATATTTAATTTTGTATTTAACGCAAATTAAAAAAATGGACCAGGCCTGAGATGCGATTGGATTAAATTAATTTAAATAGTGCATATTTTTTTTCTTCTCAATAAACAAAAAAAAAATCTGTATTTGATTGAAATACGGTAAGTTAATGAAGTTACTTACATAAAACAGCGGAAAACTTTAAGCCCCGATGTGATGAACTTCGATTAACGTGATAAAAATAATCTTAGGAGCCTCTTGTTCCGTTTTAATATTGAACAAGCCTCAACACACAGAAATACAAGAAATTCGTTTTGAGTTTCAGATAATGGGAAGCGACAGTCCTGACGAAAGGCGGTGTCAAAGTCGTAGACTTCGAACACCTATACCACCTGGAAGCCCCATACTACCAACCATGGACGCCGGGCGTGAAGCAGGGAACAGCGGTGGTATTCGACGAAGTCGGAGCCGTACGAGACACGACCGTCGGAGCCGGGATCAGAGCCGAAGCCGAAGCCGTCACAGCATCCGGAGCATCCAACGCAGCCGCCACAGTAACCGTGAGTTATGTCAGGAACCGAATACGAACCGTAATTTACTTAAGAACAGACCTAGCCGTAGACGCGAAATATGTGGTGGACATCAGCAACGCAGCCGCAGTCGCAGTAGACCTAGGAGTAGCCGTCATAGCCGTAGTCATAGTCGTAGAGGAACCGATCGACGAAGTCGTAGTAGTAGTCGTCGTCGTCAAAGGAACGACGAAAATGATGAGTTGCGCGAGAGGCTACGTCTGTTAGAGCAAGAATTGATGAGACAACGTAGCCGCAACGTGATATTACACGATGTCACTGATAGTCGTCGACAATATGTTTCCCCATCTAGGATGGTTCACAGCCCTCTCAAAGATAACACTTTTACTCGGAACTCAGATTTCCAAAAGCATGGGGAACCCACTAATTTCTTTGAAGAGTTTGTTAATATCTTTAAGGGTAGGGATCGTGAATCGTTTCCTGTACTGAATAATGTTCTTTCTGATTTTGATCCGCTTTCTAAAGAACAGACAATTGACATGTGGATTAGTAAAGTTGACGAATGCGCGGAAATTTATAACTGGAATGACAAGCAAACGGTTCACTACGCCCTGCCCAAACTAGTAGGACATGCTAAGACCTGGTACCAGGGCTTGCCATCTATTAGGCATTCGTGGGAAGAGTGGAAGACTTTATTGCGAGAATCTTTTCCGTCCACCGAGAACTATGCAGAGTTGCTCACCGAAATGCTTAATAGAAGGGCGCGCCCTGGGGACTCATTAGAATTATACTATTTTTCTAAGATTAACTTATTAAATCGTTGTAAAATATTTGGCAAGCAGGCAGTAGATTGCATAATATTTGGTATTGAAGACAAAGGGATTAGGTTAAGTGCTCAAGCAGGTAAATTCGATAAACCCGAGGAGACTTTAGAGTTCTTTAAGACGGTTAAGTCTCACCCTAGGGAATACAATGATAATATTAGGAGAGGGGCCTAGTAGAGATAAGCGGTTTAATAGTTCTGCCTCCACTTTAACGAGCTCTGCACTAGCTAAAAGCAGTGATAAAACCTTTAGGAATTGTCCGAGGGGTAATGCAGTTTGCTTTAATTGTAACGAAACTGGTCATATGAGCTATCAGTGTCGTAAACCGATAAACAAATGCTCCGAGTGAATTTTCTAGGTCACAATTCAAATGCTTGCCCTAAAAAGAATCTTAATAACACTAATAATTGTACGAATGCCAATAACAGTCTTAACAATAGTAACACACACAGTAAGCCGAAAAGTATTCTTGAAGTATCTGTGGATGACGATAGCAATGATAAGTATAGAATAGCCATAAAGATAAACGGTGTAATAGCTCCCTGCCAGGTTGACCTTGGTAGTCAAGCTACTCTCGTTCGTGAGACCGATGCGCATAAAATTGGTCTTAAATGGGACATCGCAGAGGGCCCAATGTTGAGAGGATTAGGCAATATTCCCTATGTACCTATAGGTAAAGCTTTTGTTAGGATCGAGATTCAGGATGTAACAGAGGAACAGGTAGAGGTCTTAATAGTGGATGATTCACTTATAAATATTCCGGTACTACTTGGGCACAGTTTTACAGAACGTCCTAATCTAAGAATAATAAAAACTGCTACTGATTTACAAATTGAAAGGGCTGGCGTAAGTAATGAAGCTAAACTTCTACTCGTTACGGTCGACGATGTTGAATTAGGTATAGGAGAACTTAGCGCAGTCACGGTTAGAGCTAAAACGAATTATAGTGGTAGTATTTATGTCGGGGGTTCAATAAGGGGTAAACCCGACATGGAATACTTTTTATTGCCTGGTGAATATCGGATAACCAACGGAACATGTCGCGTTCTTATACAAAGTTTAAGTCCTCAAGTAATTCGTTTTAACAAGGGTGCGCTAATTTCTCGAGTTAGGGCAACCTTGTCCCAGAACCGAGTTCTAGATGTGTTGCGGATAAATACAGACCCAGTTAATGATACTGTCAGTAACCAAATCAACATGGGGGAAGGACTTACTTTTAGTGAGAAGGATAAATGTCAGGCTTTATTATCAAAGTACAGTGGTTGCTTCTCAACAGGGTTGCACGACTTAGGCTATACAACCGTGGCTGAAATGGAAATACATTTAACCGACACAACGCCGGTTGTATACAGGCCTTATCGGCTCTCACATTCCGAACGTGCCTATGTCCAAGGGTTGGTTGAGGAGATGGTAGAAAATGGTATTGTACGCGAATCTAGCTCACCTTACGCGAGTCCAATTGTCCTCGTTCAAAAGAAATCGGGTGAAAAGCGTTTGTGCGTGGATTATCGCGCACTTAATCGACGCACAAAGCGGGACCATTACCCGCTTCCGCGAATAGAGGATCTTCTCGACCAACTCTCAGGGCAGTCACTTTTTACAACGCTTGACCTCGCATCTGGTTATCACCAGATCGCCATTGCTGAAGGGTCTAAAGAGAAGACAGCATTTGTCACGCCCGAGGGGCAATACGAATATAATCGTATGCCTTTCGGACTGGCAAATGCACCTGCGGTCTTCCAACGGGTGATTCATAAAATCCTCAACAAAACTAAAGTACCATTCGTAATTATATACATGGATGATATTTTGATTCCATCAAAAACGTTTGACGAGGGCTTACAACGCCTCGAACAAGTCCTCGGCTTATTGCGAGATGCTGGTCTGACGCTGAAAATGGAGAAGTGCAATTTCTTCCAAGAAAAAATAGTTTTCTTAGGTTTCGAGATCGATAAACTTGGCATCAGACCTGGAAAACAAAAGACTATAGCTGTGTCTAAATTTCCTGTACCATGCAACCAAAGTGACGTTAGGAGATTTCTTGGTCTAGCAGGATTTTTCCGCAGGTTCGTCAAGGATTTTGCTCTAATTGCGAGGCCGTTGACGAACCTGCTCAGAAAGGATACCACTTGGCAATGGTTAGAGTCACAGCAAAACGCATTTGACACCTTGAAGAGGTTGCTAGTAGAGAGACCAGTCTTAGCACTATACGATCACAATGCCGAAACCCAATTACACACAGATGCGAGAAAGTTTGGTTTAGGAGGCATCCTTATGCAAAGGACTGGAAATAACCCATGGCGACCCGTCTCTTATTATAGCCGTCAAACAAGTCCTGACGAACAAAAGCTCCACTCGTTCAAATTAGAGACGCTCGCAGTCATAAGCGCGTTAAATAAGTTCCGCACTTATTTATTAGGTATCAAATTTACGATCGTGTCCGACTGCAATGCTTTACGGTCAACATTCACCAAAAGAGATCTGATCCCCCGGATATCGCGGTGGTGGATCCAATTTCTTGAATACGACTGCAACATTGAATATCGTCCCGGTGAAAAGATGGCTCATGTTGACGCTCTAAGCAGAGGCGCGATTGTAGACCAACAAGAATCAATACACGTGCTTGATATCCTCAACGTCACTGTTGATGATTGGATCTTAACAGTTCAATCCGCTGATGAAGAGGTTAGGCGTATAAAAGACATTATTCAGGATCCTGAAACCGCCAAAATTGCAGCTATTCATAAAGAGTATCAGCTCAAAAATGGACGCGTTTATAGAGTACTCGAAGACGGGGCACTGAGATGGCTTGTCCCGAGGGGCGTGCGCTGGCAGGTTCTCAAAACCAATCATGACGACGTAGGTCATTTTGGTTTTGAGAAAACCTTGCAGAGGGTAAAGTCTACTTTCTGGTTTCCAAAGATGCGTAAATTTATTCGGAAGTACGTGTCAGCGTGCTTGGAGTGTGCGCACCATAAGATTCCATCTGGCACCAAAGAGGGTATGCTACACCCAATCCCAAAAGTGGAGGTTCCACTACATACCATACACGCTGACCACCTCGGACCATTTCCACGCAGCAAGCACGGTAACACGTACATTTTGGTCATTGTGGATTCCTTTACAAAATACGTCTATCTGTCTGCAGTACGTAGTACAAAATCGAAAGCGAGCATTAAGGTTTTTAAAACTTTCTTTAGTTTATTTGGGTCTCCGTCGCGACTCATCACCGATAGGGGTACCAGTTTTACCAGCAAAAGATTTAAAACGTTTGTTCAGTCCGTTGGTGTGAAACACATTCTCAACTCCGTCGCGACTCCTCGCGCCAAAGGACAGGTTGAGCGGTACAATCGAACGATTTTGGCCTCTTTGGGAAGTATGACCCACGGGAAAGGCAGTGACACTTGGGATACCTTTCTCCCGGATGTCCAACTAGGCATAAATACCTCGATACACGACGTCACAAAAAGATCACCTACTGAATTACTATTTGGACGGAAATTAGGTAACCCATCTCAAGGTATTTTAAATAATGTCTCTGAAGAAGTTTTAAGCAGTGAGACAAATGAATCCTTAGACCAAATTAGGTCAGACGCTAGTGATCGCATTAAAGAAAACCAAAATAAAAATAAAGAGCGCTTTGATAGGTATCGAAAATTACCAAACAAATATAAAGAGGGAGATCTAGTGAGGGTAGTAAGGGCTATAGTTTCGGGTTCAGGAAAGTCTAAGAAGCTAGAATCTAAATGCCAGGGTCCATATCGAATTAAAAAGATATTGCCAAATGACAGGTTCCTCATAGTAGATACACCGCTTACACGGAAGGGAAAAGCATACGAGAATGTAGTAGCGATTGATAAAATTTATCCTTGGTTGAGCTTTGATGCACCTGCTTGTTCTTCTAGTGACGAAAGTAACTAATAGTTATACAATTACCTTAAGCTTTATGAATTGTTAATTAATCATGCAGAACTTGTTTACACAGAATTTGTCACATACTGATATTTAAGATCTAATTTATCTACTACAAATATCTACATAATATCTACTCAAAATGTATCCTTATTCTGAACACATGTAGATTTAAATCAATAATATTTAAATTTTAAAGTTTGTAATTTTTTTATTATACATACAATAATTTACATGTAATTATGTTATGCATTAAAATACATAATTGTTTATCCAATGATTTGCTTAAAATTTAATTTATTTTTCTACATTGATAAATAGGTTTATAATAAACAGATTATTTACTACTAAGATAATAATCGTTGGATAGTTTACGATTTAAGTGAACTGCTTTGTACTAAATATAATTAAGACAATGATGATACTTACATGAGACACTTCCTACATAGGAACATGAACTTGATTCCACACTGCACAGAGCTCGGTTGGTTTAAACCGAGCATGAGTGCATTTTGAAATATACTTGTTATGATACTAAGAACTTACCGCAATAATTGAAAGCTTTGGCAGATTTGAGCCTAGCATGATTACGATGTTGTCAGTGAGGGTGTTTCATAGCACAGAGCTTGATTAGATGCGAGCTGGACATGAGTGATATGTCCTTGAGGGTCATAAGCACAGAGTCCAAGCAGAATCAAACCAAGCATGAGTGATATGATATAACACGCAGCCAAGACAAATTGATGGCGAAAGACGTGAAGTAGCCTCTTTTTGCTTAGCTATACCTAAGTTTGATAGTACAGTTGTTGTTAAATGATCAGTTAACTTTGCTTTTGTTGTTGATTAGAAATTTAAACGAAGGGACTCGTTTATGTGACGGATGGCCGACTGTAACATTCATTATTTTATTAACATACCGAATTTATATTCATCATTAATTAATTATATAATTATATTTATTAACTAAATTAATCAAATAGTAATATTCCGTAAGAACCGCAGTCAATCATAATCATAATTTTGAGTCTATTCAAGAATCGATTTTATTCCGACCGGTGGCAACACTGCCTCAGTCGACCATTCGAATTGCGAATCCCGTCGGGTGTTGTTGTGCAGCGGAGTGTAGAAAGTGAAATAAAAGACTATTCCGAAGTTCGTTGTTTTCATCAAGAACCAATCCTTCTGAGCGTTTCACATTCAAGTTTATAAAATGCATAGAATGATGCTGTTAATAAAAGAAATCTAATTTAAACGGAAGCACAATATTATATTCTGCCCAGCCTTCAAAAAGTTATAAATATTTCAAGGTTCTCATTATAGTACCTACCTACTCTAAAAATTGTAGGAACTCTACATTCTTTGTGAATATAAAGATTTCATTCAATTAAGTAAATGCACGTCTGAAAAATATTTCGCCGTAACCGTGACCCTCACAATGTCATTTATTACAAAACCTCTTTTACTGCTTCGGGATACGGTCAAAAATAGAATGGCATTTATAAAACAGGGGTGCCAGCCCGGGTTGCAATCTTCCGCCCTCAGCAATTTTGTATGATGTTTAGATAAAAATACTGTTTGCTTTGCTATTACGTATGCGTTGACATTTGCATTACAATTGTAATTTCGAGTAATGGCTACGGGGCAGGCCTGTGAAGTGGATGGAAACCACTTGTTTGAATAAATGTTTGCGGTGATTATCGTCGGTTTAGAAGTTAGGTAGGTAAGGTACCTATCTATCTACTAATAAATAAGTGTTGTATTTACGATGTCAACTCGTGATACCTATTTATGTGTTTTTTTTTACTAAAACCTGTAAAGCTCTTTCTCGAAATAAGCTAACAAGTTTGCTTAAATAATTTCTGAGACACACGGCCGTGCAAATTACAAGAACATTTTATAAATAGTTCGACGGTAAAACATAATTCATGCATGATGCAGAATTTATTCTACTACTTTAATTCCTGTAATTACAGCACTATTCTACCGGTCGCGCTACCGAGTCTAACCGACAACGTCAAGTGTTTACGCTACGCATCACTACATCGACGCAACGCGACGTGCTTGTTATTCTAATGCTAGATTCCTACGATAACCGCCGCCACCCATTTAGCTAGCCTACATTTCCTAGTGTCCAATGAAAAATTGTAAAAAAAAACGCATCAACAATGAAATAGCGATTGTAAAACAGCGTCGCGTCGTAAATTAGATCGATTTTATCGCGTTAAATATCGATATTTCCGCGTAAATCATGTTATTAGCGTACCGCTGAAATTGAACGCTTGCCAAGTTTTCATGGAAAACTGGTAAAACTAGCAAAGTTAAGTTCTTGGTCGGAAAATCCTAGGTGCATCCGGGTCATGCGGCGTCGGATAAACCCTTTTCTTCAGCGCGCGTGATACTAGGCGAGCAGACACGGCGAGGAGGTGTCGCGGCGTGCCGGCGGCGTCTAGTTACAAGAGCGAGCGGGACGCTGCTATTGTTCGGAATGCTGTTGTTAGAACGAGACGCTGCGGTGAAGGTCAACTGATAGTATACATAGAGTAGCTGGACTTACAGAGAAAACATTCAATAATGCTATCATCGTATTTGCTCACGTATGTAATTTCATTATCGAAAGATAACGTAGATAACATTTATTTAATGTAGGTAAGGTTAAGGTATTTCAACCATGTTTTCAAAAAAGTAGTAAAAAATTCGTTAAGAATGATCAACCAACTCTATCTAAGGTAAATAATGAAATTCAGATACATAATATTCGCGTCAGTAATTAAAACACGCCTGTTTCCTTTTGTAGCATTAATATTTAATACATCGCGTGTTTATAGCTCTTACAACTTAAAAAGTGGTCTGTCTGAATCTGATCTCTCTGATCTCATGCTACAACAAGCTACTCTGCGCTACATTTAGCGCCAGAGCGGGCCAGCGCTCCATGTTAGAGCGCGAGAGGCGGACCAGCACGTGCTTCCTTTCATAATCGTCTTTTTGCCTCCTCAGCCCGCTGCCGCTCCGGTATTACGTCTCATTGTGGGAATTTGTTTCGTGAGAAATAGCCGTTATCTTCTTTTTATTTTGTTTTTATTTTTATTTTATTGGCGTTCTTTTATCGTTTTTTCGACTTATGCAAATGCTAATGGCGTTTTAAATAAATGAGCTTGGCTGTTCACGTTTTTGGGACAAAATGAAACGGTTTTTAGATTTCTGATTTTGATTCATTCATGTTATTTGTAAACTTTTCTCTTAAATTGTTATTAAAAAATGGTATCATCTGACATCGTATGTCAGATGATACCATTTTGTACCTTACTTTCTTTGTGGTAAATATTTCTGTTGTATCCTAAGCTTTAGTTTTATCTAAAAGATAACATTAGGATTTTTTGTGTATGTAATGTTTCAAACTGTTTGTCTACTTTATGAACTCCGATAGATCAAGAGATTCTTGCTATGTATGTAGTTACTTTATTCACGAGTAACTTTATTTTGTTCAATTTGTTAATCTTGAATAGCTGGGGGAAGGCTTATGATCAGCAAGGGATCATATTGATAATGATAAATAAAAGTCCAAATCATCTTAACACAGTTCTTCAACGTCCAAATTGACTTTGTGGTCATCTTACTCGTACAATACAAGCACCTATCAAAGAAAAAAATCTTTGTGTAGGTACCAGATTAGGAATAATGTTAAAACATTTTTTTTTGGTGTTTTATTCGTATTTTCTGTTATTGTTAAGAATGTATTTTTTTCTGTTATGTAATTTACTTTGAGCTATAGAAGAGCCACTTCCTGGCACAGGAATATTTCTTTCCTAAAATGAAGTTTTGGACTGTGACGGATTTACGTGAAAAAAATGATTAGTCATTTATTATTATTTATCTTGCGCAGTGTGATGATAACTGATCGAATCAGTTGCAGCGTGCTAATCAGAGAGTCTGAATCCAATTTATATTTAGGATAATCTGTAGTCCGAAATAATAAAAAATAAGTAAGCAAATTGATGAGTTGATTCTGTTTCGATCCGACATATAAACACTACAACACGATGTAAATCGTGACCGTACTTTTATGATTTGTAATTTGATTGAATTGTAAAAATGTGAACTCCTCTTCCTTTTGGGGTCCTCGGAACCAAGCTTGCCATGCACTAATTATATCGGAAATATAGTCTTAGAAACTGGATAGATAGGCAGCCGGCGGTCGCGTGGACAAAAAAATTACAAAAGAATGTTGATAAACACATCCGTAAAAATAATCCCTTCCGTTGTTTCTGTGTAAATTATAATCCACCCACAATAAAAAAATACTTGGGGTTAAAGGTTTGGTCATTGTCAACATCGAAGAAACTGTCAGAAATGAGAATAAACCGAAATCTGTCCAAGTGGCCTATACATTTCAGGTAAAACAGTTTGCCATGCAGTGATGTCATCAACTCGTGGTTTTTTCACTTAACTAGATCATTCCTATTTTTTCTATCCTCCAGCGAAGCTTGGTTTATTATATTAGTATCACTTAAAAAACTGGCCGTCTCTCTCAAGAATACGACCGAATTAGTTCTTAAAGTTGAAATAGCCGCAGCAGTCGACAATAAAAACTTCCACGAAGTCGGTTTACGAGATAAACAATATTTAACTGCTGGATAAACATAGGTAACTGAACTGTTATAGTTAGTGCACGTGAGCGGAACAGTGGTTTAAAGTCTGAATATACAGATTTGGATGTGAAAAGCCCTCTGGCAGCCAAAATTCCTAAAGGATATTATTGAAATTTTTGGATTGCCATTTGTAATGTATCTATTGGGATTTGGTATAAATTTTGGCGGCAAAACGTAAATAATTTGGCCTCAATCTCATCTGAAGGTTGCGTAGTGGCTTATTGACTATGCCTGACTAGAATAGAAGGAACAAGGAAGAGAGAAAGACCAAGAGTAAGCTATATGTATGAAATAAAACAAAAGTTAAATGTTTCGTCGTATACCAAAAGAGGTCAAAGAATGGAAAATACTCCGCTGAGAAGAGCCTAACTCTTAAATTTGATGATGATGATTAGTAACAGCCTTTTAAAAACGTCCAATTTAAAAACATCGTACTCAAAATTTTCGTAAAATTTTCCAATCGTAGTTTTTGTTTGAGAAACACTTAATAGCTGGCAGCGAATCCCATGCATCAGTAGGAATGTAGATCTAAAACTTTGTGAACTGGTGGATGTAGTACGATACACACGTCATCAATAGGTACCATATTCCAAATTAAGAGCTTAGTTCTTGTTTTTGGACTTTTTCCGATCTTATTGTGAACTCTACCAATACACATTCTAAAACGATTCCTTGGATACTGCTTTCACCAAAGTAATACCGCTATTCTGACGTCATTTTATTAAGAAAATGCTTATCACCTCGCTGCATAATTTTAGATAGATACTATACAGTGCAATAAATTGTTACTTTACGCTTTGCTATGAGCTTTGTTGAAAACATGTTGCTATGTTTAGCGAGTAACGTTAGCCACTTTAAATTTTTCATCATAAATCCGTTTCCGTTTTCTAACGAATGGATAAATTGCTTCTCTATTACACGAATTCCTCTTATGGTTTCAAATGGCCATCAAAATTTTGGTGATAATTACCTATGCTTGATTTGAAACTATAATAACTTACAATTACATATTTCAATGTTGATTCATTTTATCAAATGAAAAGTTTTTCTTTCCACACAACGTTTTTCTTTATACACGAATTGCTCTTATGGTTTCAAATGGTCTGGTTTCGTGGTAAGGAATTTTGTTTCTTGTGTTACAAAGTACCAGAGAACGATTATGACGGTGGCTCCCATAAATACTTAAATATGTATAACATTCATGCATGACTAGGTACAAAGGTTCTTGCTCATCACAAAACGACGGTCGGCGTGATAGTCAGGAGCGCTAACCAATACACCAAACGCGTCGTCAATACACCAAACGCTATACGACTACTACCTTTGCGTAACTGAACTTACTTTTAATTGAGGCTTCATACATAATATAGATAATACAGTAAAGCAATAACATCGATCATAATACCGCGTAATCGGGAATCGCATCAGCAATTTATTTATCGTTTGTATCAGATCGCCATCTCGATCTCAAGTGGGCATCTTTTAATTGCGAAATGTCGTGACTCGATCCACTTCCTACTGTTAATAAACGTTAAACATGTTGCGAATATCAATGGTGTTTAAATTACTTGGTTAAATGTCCAGAATTATTTAACATGAGTATTCTTTAGACTTTGTTGCTAAAGAAGCCAAGTACCCGTACAAGTATTTGACTTCTTCAGCAACGCGTTACCTTATGCGTTGATTTTTTAACCTCGGATTTAATTATAACTCAGTACCCTTAGCACGAAAACCGAGAAATGTCAAAATCCATATAAAAAAGTGATTTCTTCACTTACCGCCAGGGGTGCTAGTCCAATTTCCATACGAATTGTCATTTCTCGATACGCTCACGTATTCGATAGTTCTTCGTGATAAGGTTAGATAAGTACCTACTGATCTTAAGATCTCAAGTGGGCTTAAAAAATGAGCGTTAAAAAGCTGTCAAACTATAAAAAAAAAACGTGGCTGGCTAACTGTCAGAATAGTTTATTCTCATTTATGGTAGGATAAATTAAGATGGCTTAACGAGCCTTGGATCGTTAAAGTTCGGTTTGTCGGGATCGACAATAAATCGGAGTAGGCGTGCAAAGTGGTCGTTATGATTAAAATAATTGAAACAAGAAGAAAGCAGAAACAGATGCCTGAAGTAATTAAAGTCGAAATAGCTCTATTCTTTCTTGGGATTAATGAAGGATGTGTTATCTAATCGTTAAAAGTAATCATTGCGAATTTGCGACCACTACAAGTTACCATTGTTGGCGATTATAAATGCTAGAATTTCGCTGTCGGTCAATAGATGAGGCCTATCGTCGTAACCTTGCAATGACCAATGACGTAATTGTGTATGGATTTTATTTTTAAGTTGATTGTTACTGTTGATTGTACTATATTTGTGTAAATAATACGTAAATGAATACAAAACCTACTATTACCTATTTGGAACCAGAAGATAAATTTCAACACCTTCATTGTTCGTAAAAAAAAAGAAAAGTGCTGATTAAGAAACGCAGAAAAACATGGTTCTGTATTCATTTACAAAAATAATAAGCCTATTAATCATTCTGTTGTAATACATTATTAATAAACGTAATCGCATGTGCGCAACACGTGTTGCTACAGCGGCTACGTCACACTGGCCTCACCCCTCAGACCAAGCCGCCATGACGGTGGGCGTGGCCAACGTGCTCTGCGACGACCGCCCCGCCCCCCTGGCGTGGCCGGCGCCGCCCACAGCGCCCCCCGCACCGCTATGGCAGTACCCCGGTAAGACACCTCCTACGCACTTATGAGCTCCTGGTAGCTACGCGCCAACTGCATTGCGAGACCGCCGCCGATGATCGCCCTCCTTACAACACCCAGCATTTAAACCTTCACGTTTTTAATGCAAAATCGACTTTATTACAGCTATGTAAAAGTTGCAATTGTAGAACTTGATGTGCTATCGCGGTTCAAACATAACACCTCCAAGTCATGATGCTTTGGTACCGGTATTGCAACTGCCGCTGGCCGGTCAATAGACAGACCGGTTTCATAACCGACCAGTTTCAAAATACCGCAATGTATTACGTGATCAACGTGCATTGTGACTTCTCGAATCGGCGGCGTTACGCAAGGAGTTTGCGCGCGGCTGGCGCTTGCTTTGTTTTTGTTTAGATTTTGTTTTTATTTCGCCTTTTACTCGCTATGAATATGCAATTATGGTAAACGAACGTTTTATGCCTACGAGAGCGTGACGAGATTGTATCGGAAATTAATGAAACCTGCGATCATTAATGTGGTTAAAATCTTCTGCGTTGATTATTTTTATTTATTTTTTATTTATTTATTTAAAGACTTTATTGCACAAATTTTGTGTACAAAGGTGGACTTAATGCTAAAAGCGTTCTCTGCCAGTCAAACCTTTAGGTCATGCAGAAAGTCGGCAACGGGTGCAGTGAAAAAACAACTAATGAAAGTAGTAATACATAATTATATACTTAGTATACATATAAACTTAAATAAATAAACTATAAAATTATATAAGTATACGTACATAAACACATTTAAAGCAAAAATACATATATAAATATATATACATATATATATATATATAATAATAATAATATTATGCAAGTATTGACTCTTTCAGAAATGTACGAACTTTATTCTTGAAAGACAACTTTGAATCAGTTCTTTTAATATCCACGGGAAGTGAGTTCCACAGCCGTGTTGCCGTCACTGTGAAAGACTTAGAGACGTACGAGGAGCGGTGAGCCAGCGTGCCTAACCGGAGGTTGTCAGATGAACGGAGAGAACGATCATGGGTTTGACATAGAAATGGAAACATATCTTGAAGATAAGAAGGGGAAGAGGGGTTATAAAGAATAGCATGTAGAATGCAAAGAATTCGAGAGTCTCTACGTTGACGGATG
Organism: Pyrausta aurata; assembly: GCA_963584085.1. Lineage (NCBI taxonomy): Eukaryota > Metazoa > Arthropoda > Insecta > Lepidoptera > Crambidae > Pyrausta > Pyrausta aurata. The sequence continues at coordinate 13,304,972 of OY757263.1, read as the reverse complement.
GTAAGCCAATTCAGTTGTGCTCTGTAACTGGAGACATGATCGTACTTACGGAGGCCGAAGATGAACCTGATACAACTGTTGAGGAGACGTTCGAGTTTATCGATGAGGGCTACAGTGAGATTAGTACAGCACGAATCGGCAAAGTCAATGATAGGTATTACAAGAGTTTGCATAAGCAGAAGTTTAGTCTTAAATGGGAGAAAGAATTTTAAGCGGTAGAGACTTCTTAGACATGTGATAACCTTACGGCTGACCTCTGCTATATGATTAGTCCATCCCAGCGTAGTGTCAATGATTAGACCTAAGTTCTTGACACTGGAACAGTAAGGAATTGTCGTGCCTTCATATGCTATCGGGTCCAAATCAACGGAACTAAGCCTAGAGATCAGTCCCGGACTACCTACGATGATAGCCTGACACTTGGTAGGGTTAACTGAGATTCCAAAATTGTGCGACCAAGATGCAATAAATTCTAAAGTCTCGTTCATTAGCTGTATTGCAGCAGATATTTCAGCAATTTCAGATTGTACATATAATTGAAGGTCATCTGCATACAAATGATACGAGCAGCGAAGGTTGAGGGTGATAACATTAATAAAAATGGAAAATAGAAGGGGGGATATTATCCCACCCTGTGGTACACCAGAAGTCAGCTTGTACCAGTCAGAAGTTGAGTTCGAAGTTTTAATTGACTGCTGGCGACCGCGCAGGTAGGATGAAAACCAATCTAGAGCTGAGGGGGACACTTTTAAGTGAGATAGTATAGCCAGAAGGAGATCATAATCAACAGCATTAAATGCGTTAGAAAAATCTATTAAACAAGGAGTGTTACTTTTGAGGAATCCATTCCCTTCCTAATGTCTTCAGTTACCTTCAGTAGAGCAGTGGTAGTGCTATGGCCTGCACGAAACCCAGACTGAAAGGGATTCAAAAGATTGTTCTTAAAAAGGTGAGAGGATAACTGTTTAAGAGCACATGACTCTGTTACTTTCGAAAGAAATGGCAAAATAGAAATCGGCCGGTATTGGCTCGGTGAAGTGGGGTCACGAACTTTGGGGAGTGGAATGACGAGAGCTTTACGCCAAACATCCGGATAAGTGCCAGTGACTAAAGACCAATTGACTATATGTGTGATGACGGGTAGAATAATTTTAAGCAATGGCACTATCATCAAACGGCTGACGCCATCCACCCCCGTCGCCTTAGAAGTTATTGCGAAAATGGCCTTGCTAATGTCGGTGTCAGTGACAGGGGTAAACGAGAACGGGACAACATCAGGAGCAGGGAGAGAATGTAAATATGCTAAAGTGTTAGATTTAACGTGAACGTCAAGAGTCGGAAGATTCGTAAAATGCTGGTTTATGTCATTAAGATCGAAAGGGATAAGGGTGTCGTCAGACTTTGATCTGCCAACCCCAAGCGAATTGAGAAAATTCCAGACGTTGGAAGAAGAACTCTTAGTGATTTCAGCATGTATGTGACGACGTTTAGCTGCACGTATCATTTGGTTGCAACGATTTCGCGTAGTTTTGTACTTAGCCCAGTTTGCGTCAGATCTATCTCCTTTAAAAGTACGGAACGCCTTGTTTCGTTTCGACATAGCCATTTTAATATCCATTGTTATCCAAGGAGCCGGCGATCGCCTAATGCGGACTGTATGTACGGGTGCGTGTTTATCAAATAGGCTGAGTATGTTGTTGCACAATAGTTCCACTTTGAGATCGATAGTGGCTGCATCGACTACGGGATTCCAATCAATCAAAGCAGCATCTTTCAAGAGGTTATCATGATTGTTGCGTGTATAGCTACGCAGCTGAATCGTCTGGGGCTTATTACGAGGAGGTCGAATACGGTAAGCTAAATATAACAAATCGTGTCTAGAAAAAGCTGGAGCCAATAACTGACCATGACCCAGCACAGACCGATCAGATGAGGTCAGCACGTGATCGAGCCAGGTATCACGAGTACCAATGTTGTGATGAGTGGGAAGAAATGGAAGATGCTGTAGGCCAGTGGACCTCAGCATATGTAGAAATTTGTCAGATCGAGGAGGAACTCCGGCAGGTTCGGTATTGAAGTCACCCATGATTATGTGATGAGAGTAGTCCGTACAAAGTGGTTCAAGGGCAACTTCAAGCTGGCTGAAGTAATCAATTCCTGGAGGGCAATACACCACCCCAAGTAAAGCTTTGGGATTTATTAAGGATTATTCTTACATTGTATAGAAATTGATTAAACTGTAGACGTAAAGTTGTGATACTTAAGTAAATACAATTTCACAACATAAACTTTGATTCGATGAAATACTTTTCAATATTACAACAAAATTTACTGAAAAGATTTACGGCTAAGAAAATAATTTATGATGATAAATTTATGATGTGGCTGATTAAACAGCCAGGTTTATCGTTGTCATATAATTTGAGCGTAATTATTTTTTTTGTAAGTAGATCTTTATTGAACCAAAAAAAAAACAAAAAAAAATGGGTAAGTATGCTTACTCGTTCAATTCCGATTTGTAACTATACCTAATATGTTTAAGTATGAGAAATTGTAAAATCGATAAGCATCGGCATTGATCACAAAAGCCTAATAGACGCATCGTCTGGCTATAGTTATGCAGCCATATGCTAATTTGAAGGATTAATTTAAAATAGGTACTTGGAAAGAATGCCAAAATTTCTGGTAAAATTTCGTAAGTAGGTAAGTAAGTAGGTACACATTTTTTTTCACATAGCATTCTCAAATTACAATGTGTATTTTCGCAAACGTAATTTGCGGATACTAGACTAAAATTTATCGACATAAAAAACAACTTTTTTACACAAATTTTAGAATTTTTTTTTTGTTAGTTATGGTCTAGATAAACTGTTTAGCTTACAAATGAGACTTTGAAAATAATTATACCGTTTCAATAAAAAGGAACGACGAAAAAATTAATGAAATTTAAATTTAAAAAAAATCTGTCAAAAAAAACTTATTTTTCTTATCGACAATTTTGGGTCTAGTATCCGCACATTTCGTTTCATCAAGTTTCAAAAATACACATTGTATAGGTAGACGAATAAACAATGGTTTATACTATGCAGTCGCCTAAAACCTAATCTTCCCAAGTCTTTCATATGTTGAGCGACACAACCTTTCCATCATTATCACAAGTAAAAAAGGCGGCTACTACTGCATCAGAAACCTGATCTCCTTAATAGGTACTCATCCGGGCTTTATAATTTTTTGCGTCGTTCACAAAGAGCCTTAATTGAATTCGTCGTGCTTAATTCTCACTTCGGCCTGATTCGGAAGTGGCTTGTGATCGCTTTTTGGACGTTTTGTTGTATTCAATGTAAGGAGTAATGAAGCAAATGAGATTCGAATATCGCTTACAAAATTTTTGAGTTTGCTGGAATTAGGAATTGAAGTTTTGAAAGCTTTTAAGAAAAAGTTCAAAATAACTTTTATTTACTTACCGCAATGTTAATTTCACGGAGGAACTATCAAAGAAGAGTTAAAAAAAACTTAAACGAAGTGCATTGCACAGCGTTTCGCGACTTTTTAGCTTATCGCTTCAAAATCACCGCATTGATGAATGAAATTCGTTTTTGTGTAATAATTGAGTCAAATTTGTCATTCAATTTATTTTGTTAGAATAGACTGAATTTTTACGTCACTGTATCGCTCTATTACCTATTTATCGGCACGCGTAATTTACATACAGTCTTGGACTTGCGTTGTCTACTTAATACATTAGATCTGTGATTAAGCTGGTCTGATGCTTCTTACACAGGATTTGCCATTAAGTACTACAGGAGGGCTACGTCTACTTTGATTTCAACGTTTTCTGGATTCGAAGCATTTCGTAGTAAGGATTGCAAACTAAAAATCCTTAGGATCCGCAAAATAATGATCGTTTTGAGAGACTGATTTCGTTTTAATACCTGATAGGTCTGGGACAAGCTCTTTAAAGACAAGATCTGCGCTTACTTTTGTAACTAAAGTTAATTCAAATGTTTGCTCTAAAAAAGAACAGAAAACGGATTCAAGAATAAGACGTGAAATAACAAATGATATAAAAATATGTAAAATATGAATGATCTTGTATAAGATTTCAATTGTTCAATAAAATTGTTGGATTCGAAATTGATCCGAATAAGAGCAATCGCTCCTAACATTGCGAAGGAAATATTTTAACTACCTACACGCTCGTAAGTCGGATAAAAAAATAAAATACGTGGTTCCTATACAGGGTGTTATTGCAAGGGGGTGCCAAATTTTTGGAGGTGAAAGGGAACATGAACAACTTTTACTATGGGACCATCGTTCAATTATTAATTTTATTTTCTGCCTCCATACATTATTGTCAATGTACTTAGGTGACTGATTTTGTATGGGGAACCTGAAATTTTATTTAAGATTTTGACCATGATCCCATAGTAAAAGTTGTTCATATTGACGGTCTCATTCACCTCCAAAAATTTGGCACCCTCTTGCAATAGCACCCTGTATATGTTTGGTTACCTAAGATACTTGACAAATTGATTGTGACACGTGCACTTCGTGTTGAAAACAATTTATGAAGTGACTGCGATTGAATAAGGTTAGTCAAATTTTCTTCGCAATTGTATAAAAAAGGTCGCTATGACTTTGGGCATACAACCCACGCAGGCATCCCGTGATCTGTCTATAAGGTCAAATCATTTTAAGTGATAATATTTGAACAGTGGTTTTGTATACATCATAGAAACAGGACACTATCATTATTTTTTGGAAAATCGAGATTTTAATTTTTATTATTTTCTTTAACATAGACAATATCATTTTTTAAAACAGCACCCTGACAAATTTAAAAAGTTATCGGCTTCGCCTCTCTCAATTCTATGCCCAAACCTTCTTTTTCTCTAATCCTAGCCTTAATTAATAAAAAATTAAAATCTAAAAAAAATACCTTAGTCTCCAATTTTCTCAAAAACTAGCGGATAAAAACCCAAAGTGTTTTCTACAAAAAATGATTAATTTATTGTGCTGAATCGGCCCTTTAATTATCACTTAAAACGAGGTGATATATGTATTTAGTCTAGGTAATACTTCAACAAACTCAGAAGTGGGTATCATTCATTTAGTATCGTAGTAAGTAGTCCAAAATTGTTTGTCCTTTTAAATACGATACGAGATCGTGCAAGTAGGTAAAGCACCAACAATTAAATAACTTATTGATAAAGTGCAATTAATTGAATTGAACAAAATTTCAGTAAGTACATAAAATACTGGGTTATTCACCAACTGGACACAAGAGACTGGACACACGTGAGTCCATTTAATGTAATAAAAAAAAATACACTAAGTTTCACCTACTGGACACACGTGAGTCCAGTCCTTTGTGTCCAGTTGGTGAATAACTTAAAATACTTCCTCGTTGGCATTAAATTATTTCGGTGTTTCACATACCTACATTAGTTTTAAAAGACGGCGGATGTCGTAATCATCTTTGAAATTAATCTCCTCAAACATCTAACAAACGTGTCAACATAACAAATTAACGAGTCATCCTCGCCCGCGTCCACAAAAAGGATCAGACCGGAACTGTCGCTTGCCGTAAATTATCATCTCACAAAAAAAACTACTCGAAAATCGTAAAAACTTATCGATACGTGGGACGGCCCTAATATTCCACGCTCCGCCTCCTTGGCCCCGCCCAGAAGGCCGTCTCGGCCAATCAGAGCGCGGCGCGCGCTAAGGCGGGCTGTCATCTTCGCCGCCTCGCTTTAGTGATGGGAATTAGTTTTTTGTGTTTTATGTTTTCCTCGTCGGCGCTATGGCTCACGCGATTGCTAAGCGATTTCATTGCGAGCGAGCCGTTGTAAATTAAGCGCATGAAGAATGTTTGTTGATTGATGCAATTATGTTGGAATTCAGTTTTTTTTAAATTGTAATTAAAAAAAAATTGTTTGATCTAAAGTTTTTCAGCATAATTTATCTCTATTTGATTGTTAAAGAAATGGCTCTATGGCCAATACTCCTTAGAACCTATAACTGTTTCTGTAATTTACTTTTTTGATAGAAAATTCACTGTGCTGACAATGCTGTGTAAATTTTGAATTTTTGTTGAAGCTAACCTAGACCTACAAAAAATTAGGCAATAGGCCAAATAATATGTTTTTGAAGTTTAACTTACCTGCTTAATCCTATTGCTTGTTTTGTAAGTTCAACTAAAAAACCAAGCTCATCTAATTAACGTAAAATAAATTAGAGACAGCTGTTAGGACCTTAATTAAACTGTCAAACTGTTGACAGCGGAATTCATCAAACTTCGCTTACTTATTGCACATAATAATATGATTGTGTCTTCAATAGGACACCGTATGTACTTACTTTACATAAAGTCAGTTTAAAAGGTTTTAAAAATAAAAAAAATGGTTTCTGAAAAGAGAGAAGAGAAGAGAGAAGAGCTGTTTTTTTTTATAAATACTATAGGTTTCATAGGTCGTGCATGTTTGAGCGAACGTTATTTATATGATAATGACCATTTGTTTTTTTTCCGTTAACTACTTTTAAACCCTACGCAAAGTTTTTTTTAATGTAAACCGCTTCATTAAGTCTTCGCTTGCGGGTCACAGGGTACGGTCATTTGTTCATCAGTTAAATTTGCAACTACTTCCTTCCTCCATCAATATTATTTGGCAACTTTGGTCAATCGGATCCACGTCTCTATCCGACACAGCACAGCAGATTCTCTATCGCTCTCTCTTTTGCACTAATTAGGGACGTGGAAAGAATAATCAAGGAACAATCGATTTGACTTATTAGCGCGTTTTTGGGAGTAGTTTATTGAATTTGGATGCGTAACCAGTAGGGTTGGTAATTTTGCAAAATCGTGATTAATATAATTCAATTCGTTAATTTTACGATCTGCTAGCTAAATAAGACCCGTTTTGCATTTGCAGCATCTCGTTGTAAGCAATCCTTTCGAAAAACAATTATAATGTCTAATTAACCGACTAGATGACTAAGAAGTAGTCATCAAAATAATTAAGTTATTAAATAATTATATTTTAAGTCCAGCTGGCCCGGGTTAGAACCACTCGATATCTACGTACCTCCGATTAAAAACAGACTTTTGGCCACTATTGCACTTGGACAATGTAGCCACAGGTTCGAGACCTGTTTTAGTTAATATTAAGTAGGTTATATTTTGTGTCATATCCTTTTTTATCGATTTACCTAGCTCGTAAGATTTTTTTTCTGAAACTACTAACTAAATATATGGGAAGTTTATTTCTCAAATAAATATTGTTATTAATAATAATAAGATACCAAGAAATTTAAATAGAAGCCTACAAGCACATCTCAGACAGAATCATACCGCTACTTCAAAAACCAGTGATTCTGAATACGTGCCGAATCACTTGTAAATTCCTGTCTACGGACACTATTCTACACACTGTGTCGCTTGGCTAAAGTCACAAGTGTTAGCCATTGTTAACCACAATGGAGAAAAATAAACATGTAAGTATAAATAATAAAAATAGTTACACTTAACTAAGAAAATATCGTAATTTTCAATTGGGAGCCCTATTATACGGTACGTTCACGGACTAGTTAACCCGTTCTGGGAGGTTGCTGCGTAATCGCGACGTCTGATTGCCCTCTATTTGTTTACAGACGGACGGACGGTTAACTGTAATGACGCTTTTGTTTGTTTTTGTCCGCGTGCGCTCGTTTTTCTTTGACGCTGGATATTTTTTGAGTTCGCTTTACCAATGGATGAGGTTAAGCGATTTAGACCAGGGTGCGTATCGCGTAAATTAGCAATTTGTATTGATATTTCGCATTATATTTATAATGTTAACAAATACATTAACAACAAAAGCAATAATATTCATACCATTGTATTAATATTATTGTATTCATAATATTCGTTTACACTGAGTGGGAATTGAACGGATTAAGTTTGATCCAAAAACCTTAGATTGAATACTTACTTAGAGAAAAAAAATGGAGATAAAAAAACTTGGGCACAACCGCAAAGTAATCTGAAATATACCATTTTAACTACTTACTTATTCTAGTGGCATTTATAAAACCTTTCTCTCAAATGTTATGATCCATTAGTAATCCAAGCTATCATGCACTGATGCAGAAATATTATTTGGTAATAAAACTCCAATCTGTTTATTTCGTTAAAATCTAACTAGAGAAAATGCGAAAATCACTTTTATTACCACTGCATAAGATACCACATTGCCTAGTATGTCGACTCTACCTCGCATATCAAACAGTTACTTATCATCGCATCACATAAAGTAGAATATCTCTATAACGCTGCTAAAAGCATCCTAATGCGTCTAATCTTTTAATGTGGCACTCCGGCGCATCTACAGAAGTAACTACGTAGAATACAAATGTCTATTTTTATCATCCACTCAATGTAACATCAACCTTAAGGTGAACTGATCAAGATCCAATTTTAAAAGCCTTTGGATTTTCAAAGATGTGCGGTCTCTGTCTAATGCTTGAGCAGGATAGAGAGGGAAGATCATGCGTGTGAGGTCGGTATGATACCGTGAAATTGTATTTAAATATCGTGATGGTTTTCACAGACAAGCTAATGATGGTGGACTGTTTGATAAGATTTATGATAATGATAACAAACACACATGTTTAAAGAATGCTTGGGATTTATTTTCAATTGTTACGACTGAAATATATTTTATTCAATTCTAAACTAAAGAAGCATCTTGTTTTGTTGCCAGATTTTAGTAACTAGCTTCTACATCAAACATGACACTCACCCGTGCTTTCTCTCGTTTCCAGCTCAAGTATCAATGGAGAGCATGATGGTTGGCGGCATGGGCGTCGGCGGCGTGGGCCCCGTGGGCGGCGGCGTGCCTTCCGTGGGCGGCTTCCAGCTCGTCCGCGAACCCACCTCCGGAGCCCTACTCCTCCTCCCAACACCACCTGACTTGCAACACGCAGTCGTCTGGGGCGGTGTCCCTTACCCCTCTGCTCCCCTAATCCTCCCTCCCGCTCAACACCCACCACACCACCTCCAACTCTTGTCAGGAGACCTACTTGCGTCTACAGCAACACTCCAACACACCCACACGCATTCTACGCGCCTGGTTACTCTCGCGCCGGCACCAGCGCCCCAACCACATCAAGCACATACGGCTGACAAAAGAAAACCCATCATGCAACCTCTTATAACTCCTCACGCCCTAATAAAGATTGAACCAGAACCTCCACAGGAAAAACCTCAGCCAACATTTGCTCCGGAGCCGGTCCAGCCACCCATGATGGCCACACACCTCTATTACCAGCCAGACTTCTCCGAACAAGCTTGCAGAAGTCAAGCTACCTCCCCCGCGGCACCACCTACGCCACCTCCTGAAGCACCGGAGGGCCCGGCACATAAAGATGCCTCAAATCAAACAGACCATATTGATGATGAAGATGAATCTCCTAATCACGCCGATGAAGATGAAAGAGACGTAGCATGCGTCGGTGTCGCTCACTTCCCTGAGGACAATAACATGCAGACGATCCTGCAGCCGGCTCCCATAGACAGCGCTGAGGAATCTTCTTCAGAAGGTTTGGCTACCTCTGTGGTAGGGGCAGTTGAAAAGGCTATAGATGCGATAGAAAGAGATGAGGCGATGGACACTTCTAGCAGCGGGACGTCAAACGATTTGGTGATAGATACAGCGAGTACTTCGCCTGTGCAACATTCAAGTGCAACGCGACCTCCGGTTGATGTTAGTGGCTTAGAGCTGTTGTCGAATAGCATCGAACAGTTTGAAAGAACAACACCAGGCACGAGCATGCCCACGTTAGATCCTACGCCGTTGACAATAGATACGAGGACGACAACGAAACTGACGTTACTAAACTTGAAGACATCACCGAAATCTCCGCCGAGAACCGAAGCCGAACCGCACGCTCGTTTCGAGTTTCCCTCTGCGGAGCCTAGCACTAGTGAAAGCGCCAAGCCCTCTTTAGATGGTCTCGGACTACTTTGTGCGTTGGCAGAGCAAAGGTTCATGGAGGAGGTCGAAAACCCTCCTTCAAACATGGCAATGTCTTCCCGTCCGTTTATAAAGAGTGAGCTATTAAGCCCCACCGAAAGAGACAGGTCTGCGGAGAAAAAGGACAGGCATAGACATAGAGACGATGATTCTTCAAGCGAGAGAAGAAGAAAACGAAGTCGCGATCGCGCTGAGCGATTACGGCACAAGATGGAAAAGATGCGTAGGCACAAACGGGAAAGAGATCAAGACGAAGGAAGGAGTGGCGGGGAAATAGAAGCCAGTCTTAGGCGAGTTACTGCGTGTTCTTGCGGCACTACTAACTGTAGCCACGCGCCGCCCGTGCCCTCCGCCCACGACTTGGTCAATGCGATTGAAAAAGACATGAGAGAACGGCTGCAGGATCTCCAGCGTCAGTGCGACGAGAAGAGAGCGCAGCTGAATGCCTTAACCCCCCCTCTTCCTGCCTTATCCACGCCTCCCACGCCTTCGACCCCCGCCTTATCTCCCGACTCTGATAGAGGATCTTCCAAGAAACGAAAAGTGGGCAGACCTCGAAAAGTGTCAAGTCCGGATTCTACAGAAACGATAGTGGCCAAGAAGCCGAAATCAAAGAGCAGCCTTGTCGGCTATTTACTAGCGAAAGGAAAACTGAAGGGAGGGATCTTATGTACGAGGGGAGAGCCTTCAAGAGATGAGTCCAGGACGAGCAAAGTCCGTCCGAAGCTGAAAGCCGAGCCGATAATGAAAGTGCATTCCGAGGAAGAAGAAACAGAATGGGGCCTTAATAGATCTGCGAGTTCTTCCATGGAGAGTTTGAATGAGGTGCGGCAGAAGAATAGAGAGAAAGTGGACCGGTTGGTGCGGAAACATTCGCGGGACGACTTGCCCGAGTTTGAGTTTGCGATGCGAAGGGCTAGTGCTTCCAGTGATAGTGATAAAGAAAGACGTAGGGCTAAGAAGAGGCGAAAGAGTGTTAAATCTAAAGAGAGGTCTGAAGATGCCAGTGAGCAGAAACCGGAAGTGATAGTGTCTAAGTGTACGTTGACAGAAGATAAGCTGGACTTATCGCCAAGAGTCCTCACTGCTATGGGTGGACTGTTCTATGCTGGGAAACTGAGCGCAGTACAAGCCCCAGATGTATACGCCATAACTTTAGACGGTGAAAGAGGGAATAAACCTCACATACTGTCAAGAGAGGAAACGTTGAGGGATGCTGTAAGTAATGTTTCTAATCAAAGTCTCTTTCAGAACCATGTAAGTGCCCCTTAACTTGTTACAGTAGAAACGCTTACAAATTGGCTGTTTTTAAATTACAAATACTCGTAATGTTCTAAATAAGTACAATACATAAGTTATGATTGAAAATAGGTGACGCAAGGGCTTTGATGCCACAAAAATATTGTTAAAAGAATATTGTTCTAACGATATGAATACAAACGATATTAATATAGCACGTACATTTTCTACTGTTGCAATTTATAAGATAATACAATGGGGCACTAAGAAAAAAATCTTACATCATCTATTTTTACGTAGTCTTAACTTTATTAACATTTCTATTCCTCTTTCTCAAATCGATATTCATGGTTTTAACATCTCAAAGCCCAACATACTCCAACTGTTTCCCTTACCTCCTTCCAGATACTCGAAGTCAGCCCATCATCGGTCACGGAGCTACCTTCAGGGACCAGGGTGTGCGCGTACTGGTCGCAGCAGTACCGGTGCTTGTACCCTGGTACCGTCGCGGTCTCGTCTCCGGACCCTCACGACGACAAGTTCGTGGCGGTGGAGTTTGATGATGGCGACTCTGGACGGATAGCCATTGAGGATATACGGTTTTTGGAGCCGAATTACCCTGTTGTTGGTGAGTAAACACTTCACACTCGTGACTACCTGCTCACATATTGTTGTCATAAGTGCACAGATAGGTGTCAATAGCATGTTCTATTTCATAGATTTCTTCAATTAACTACAATATTGATTTAATCAAGAAAGTACATAATGGCTTCTTCTTTTGATGTGAACACTACAGTACTTCAACTGTCGCTAACAATCCACCTCATGTATTAAATGAATAATGAATGAATTGAACCAAAAAATATTTTTTATGACATTTTAAGATGGAAAATATAAAAAATCATGTACTGATATGTTTCTGTTTGTTTCTACATTTTGTATGTATTTCACTATTTTAACGCACTCTTACTATACATTCCAGAATACGAAAACCCTCTCTTCACACTCGGCAAGCGGAGACGCAACACCAGCGTGACAGAAGACAAGAAATCCATCATCACCGACCCCAAGCCTTCCACCTCGGACGCGGTGCCAAATGCGACGACCGAAGAAGACCACCACAAAGACAGAAAGAAACTCAAGAAGCACAGAAAAGACAAGACCAAACGACACTCCAGCGAAGACGACCCAACGGCTTTAGACTATGTAAAGAAGAAGAAGAAAAAACACAAGTGCTGTGAGGAACACTGCAAGCATCGAAGACACCATAAGAAGCACCATAGGAAACATAGGAAGAGACACCATTCCAGTAGCAAAGAACTGTCTAGCTCTTCAGGGGATGATCATCACAGACAGAAGTCTTCTTCTGATTATATTGACTCAAATAAGTCTAACGAAGATTCAGGGGACTCTAATGATAGACTATCAACCTTGATAGCGGTGGAGAAATCTCCAGAAGAGAAGATGAAAACAGTGATCAAGAAAGCAGTGTTGTCTAAAAAGGCGTTGGTGAAAAATGCAGTGTTGGATTTCAGTAATTTGGCGAAGGTTGTGCTGAAGAAAGACGATGTGGTGAAAGACAATTTGAAAGACAGTGGGATTGGGTTGGAAGAAGAATCTCCATCGACTAGTGATGCTATCAAAAAGGTGACATTAATTTATTTCTGTAGTGTATCACACAACTTGCTCCTTAACTGCTTGCTTGCAACAAAATCGTTGGTACAAAGTAAAAAGTATTTTTTAAACCTTCTTCACAAAAGAAGTATCCGCTGGACCGATTTTGATGTGGTTTTCAGAAAAAATGTTTTTAACCTGCTATCCTTGTCCTTTTCAGAAGGCCAAACGGCGGACCGTCTCATCCACATCTTCCGACGGGGGTGCAGCGGGAGGAGGGGTAAGCAAGATGGCTGCCTTTCTCCCGGGCGGAGCGTTATGGCGCTGGCACGGACCAGCGTACCGACGTACGGCGCGGCCAAGGCATAGGAAGCTGTTCTACAGAGCCATACAGAGGGGAGAGGAGATTCTGAACGTGAGTACTCCTTGGTGTTTATTGTTGCCTGGTACTATTCTGCAAAGTTGTACGGAAGATGATAGCTGCTTGACGTCTTCCGTCCGGCCCAAAGAGGTGATATCTTGAACGCTTCTCTGCATCTTTTCTACTTGCCTGGTACTTTTTTATGAAATTGCACAAATGCAGATCCGAGATTTTCAGAGAAGTTCGAAGGTAGTTTGTTCCTATTTTGCATCACTTCTACATGCCTGGTACTTTTCTATGAATTTGTATGAACGCAGATCCGAGAATTTGCTGGTAATTTTTTTTTTTTCTTTTTTTGGCACCCGCGGTTTGCGATAGCCACGAACGGATTGCTGGTAATTGTGAAAGAAGTTTGTTTCTATTTTACATCACTTTTACTTGCCTGGTACTTTTCTATGAAATTGTATGAACGCAGATCCGAAATTTCGCTATGTCAATTTTTACCATAGAATAATTTCCCTTTCCGATAGGAATATTAATTTTATGATTTTTACGCGACCTATACATATAGAAGAGATCTCTCTTTGATACTTAAGGGCACCTAGTATTTTAGGCGAAATTGTATAAGAGGTCCATACGTCGGTCGCGTAGTCAGTGGCTCTAGTGAACTTGGCTGACAGACTGCTGCAGCAAATAGGTAGAATGGAAATGAGGTATAAGCTGTGTGGAGGGCACTTCTCTGATGAGGCAATTTTAGGATTTCTTTTGATAGAAGTAATATCATCACACTTCAAGGAATTCTTTCAGGACTTATATTGATCCCTGAGCGTTTAAACTTCTGTAGTGGCCTTTGCTTGGCACATCCGTGGGTTTTTAGGTTTATATATGCTATGTACTATAAAAAAATAAAAAAAAACATAAAGCCAATCGCTACTGTACATTTCCAGGTGGGCGACGCAGCAGTGTTCCTGTCTACAGGTCGCCCCGACCGGCCCTACATCGGTCGCCTGGTCGCGCTGTGGGAGGCGCGCGGCGCGATGGCCGTCCGCGTCAAATGGTTCTACCACCCCGAGGAGACCGCGCCGTGCACCACGCCGCTGCATTACCCGGTAAGCACTGTTTACATGGTGAAAATGTACTCAATAGATCTGGAGTTTTGATGTCTGTATGAGTTGCTGTTAGCTGGTACTACAACGCAATTGATGAAAGTATGTTAGTGCCGTCTGGAATCAGTTTCTTATCGGTTGTCTTGATAGTTTGTCGTGGTCATTTATAGCCTACCTGCCACAGCATTACCTATCTCTGACGGAACATACGAGTCCCTTTACTAAATTATAAAGAATACTCAAATAACGTCAATAATTTCACAATTCCAGGGCGGTCTCTTCGAGTCTCCCCACACAGACGAGAATGACGTGCAGACGATATCGCACAAATGCGAGGTACTCCCTCTGGCACAGTACAAGGAGCGAATGGGTGACGATCCCGTCAAATACAGCACGGTATACGACAACAACGACGTATACTACCTAGCGGGGCACTACGACCCCACCCCACAAACACTCAAAATGGAACCAGACATACCGTTCGCCAACCCAACCTCCTAAAATGTCATGCCAGCCTGGTACTATCTGTGCTAAACTCAGTGAAAGCGCATAAACCCCAAGGCTACAGTGTAAGTGACAATTTTACAGTGCAATCGAACGATCTTGATCATTTAAGTTCTCCATCAACAATTTACATAAATAAAAAGTACACATTTTACCTATCTCGATGTTAGTGTGATGTAGATTCTTTTACGATCTGTGTAGATCCCACTCGTGTTACCCGTCACTATACAGGTCCTAAAGTACAACGTAGATTTTTGAGGCTCAATTTATGACAATTTGTCCACACTTGCCCCCGTCTCCGGAGGCGTTAATGTTAAAGTTACCCTTGTTACGTTATTTTAGTGGTATCCTCTTTTACTGTTGATTTCTACTTCGAAGGTTTGGGCCGAGTGAGAGTGGTCGCGACAATAGAATGATGTGGTCAGGATGCGAGTGACCGATCGGTGATGATATGTGATTATTTTTTATACGTGTAACGCTATAATCTCAATGTATAGGTAGTTTTATTTTTCATGTACATAATTATATTATTCTAGTAGATTTTTATGTATACGTAGTTTTTCTTCATATATGTCTATTATCTTGAATGCAATACTGTTTTGACTAGTCCCTTATTTTATTCAAAATTAACCAGTGATTTATCTAAGTCGTTTGATAATTTTGGAGAAAAATCTTGGTATAAAAATAAATACATGCGCACAGTAAGGAGCTGTTTGTTAATGATATATTGTTTTTTCACTGATTTTTATGTTTTTGGTTGATAATTTTATGTTAAATTGAGTATACTTTATATCGAAATGGTGCTAGACGCTTGATACTACTCGTTTACTTTCGCTCTAGGTAAGACTGTATATAACTGATAAGTTTGTAATGTAGTCGGTATTTAAGTATCGCCAGTGACATGGTATTTTTTCTGCTTTATCTGAACGTTGCCATTTTACTTTAAAACTGTTTCTTTTCTAAATAATTTTCACAGGGTATGATTGTGCCCTGATTTTGATCCTTTTTATTCATATCGAAAGTATATAAAGGGACTGAAAAGACAGGGACGTAGCTAGGTCGACCAAGGGTATGACTGTAGGTAGGTAGGGTTTTGTACGAAGCGGCCAATGAAGTTTTTAAGAAAAGTGGAAAGTATCGGCCTTTACGTCGTTTTTATGCTAAAATATTATTATTGAATGCTCTAGCGTTGTAATTGTTTGATAAGCTTCAGTAGTTCTTTTACTAATCTTTAAATACGTGGCCAAATAATATAGGAACTTGGCAGAATAAATATTTTAAGGTCAATTCAATTGTAATTACGTTGTTTTGCGTGCGTCGTACTTTTTGTTATTAAATTAACGTCATGTAATCTAGGTTTAAGTTGGTTTAGTAAGTACTTTAAGGTTTTGTTTTATTATGATTTACTTATACACAAAAACATACTTATATTGGATTATAAAATCATAAGACAAATATATTGAAAATGAACTAAAAAGTGCGAATTTGGAAACAATATTGAAAAAAATAGTATTTTTATATTATCGTAAAGTAAACTCTTTATTTTAAATAAATGTGTAATGTATCTGAAGCGATGTTATTAAATAAGTACAAACTGTTAATGAACGATATTGGCTCGGCCCAGCGTATGTATACTAACACTTTGTTTAATTCTTGAAAATTAAAACAGCCTTACGCGTACAACTGTGAATCAAGGCGAGATTCCTGGATATTAATATTATTAAGACTGTTGTAATATTTATGAATTATCAACATTTAATACTAGCGTATAATCGAAAGGGAAGCCATAAAATATTAGAGTAAAGATTAATAATATAGCAGCATTGATAATATAAAGATTATAAATACGCTTAAATAAAATATTTTTGGCTGATGTCGGTGTTTTATTTAATGAAACTTAAAAAGTTTACGTCGAACTTTATTAAAAAACATTCTTACATGAGCATTAGCAAGTAAAATAATTAAAATGTAAAATAAAATAAATTAAATGTCTTATGAATATTATGTTTTAAATAGTACAGGTACGGTATCAAATATTATGCCTCTTTGATTTATTGAATGTTTTGGCGTGGCATTCACTGTTTCGGTTTTATTTTAACCACTTTCATTAAAACTATACTATTCTTACAAAACTTACCTATTTATCGTCAATCAGTATGCCATTGCTAAATATTTACAAAAACGTAGTAGTAACTTAAATCAATTATATCTTAATATTTACTGAAAACTATTCTAACATTTAAAGTTAATTAGGAACTTATCGAAAAGACTACACACCAAAAATATTAAATGTCAACAACGCACTGATTCGCGACGCAATCTTAAAACTAAACATTTGATTTCCCTTTTAGGGTCAACAAAGAATTTCTCGTTTCCCATTACTGATGACCTCGTATGTGTCATCATCGATGATCTTGTAGATATCTTGTCGGTAATGCTTGAGGTTGTGCAGGAACCTTATTGAGCTCTCTTCACGGATTTTTGTCAGAACTGATGGAAGAGACTTGGTGCCTGCTTCTTCGGCTAATGACGCGTAGTATTTTTCCTGAAACAAGAGAGATTGATTGTGAGATACATATTTGAAACAAACTTTTAAAGTCGTTTCGTAAGAAGGCATTAGGGTATACGTTGTTAAAATAAATTTTAAAACAAATACTTAGATGAATGCTTGAGAAATGCATGAGCATTAATGGTAAATAGTATCGACAATCAAGTCGGATGTCGTCGTTTGAAATCGAAACATCGGATGTTGATACTTTCCTAAGTATCAACATCCGATACGTTAAATATTTGTCTTTACTGTTTCCTAACAGTAAAGACAAATATTTAACGTAACGAACAAGGTAGACTGTTGAACTACAGCATTACAAATAATACATATTTTGTGATCGTTTCAGAGGGTGCGAGTTAGTAAATATAGAAGATTTTTTTCCAGTAATAATAAAATCAACTCCGTTAGTGGTTATATCAACTCTCGTCTGTGAATAGTGCATCAGAGGACGGTGTATGAAACTTGCAATGGTAAGTTTTTTTCAAAAATAATTACTATGCATGCAATTTTATTTTATTTTATTTTATTTTTACAAGTAGTTAAAATCGTAATTATTAGTACTAAAAGCAAGGACCTACATTCGCGTATTTATTTTCTCAATTGAAGATATCAACTGCCCTTTTAAGTAAGTACTAATTTTAGATTTACTTCAAGGCGAGCTTGTGATAACCCTAACGAAGTGAGTGGCGATAGTAAGTAGACCTTAGTTAGTGCATTTAGTAGTGTGCACCGAGTGACGGGCTCAAGACGTATACCTCGTTGTATATTCAAGAAAATAATTGTGCATCGGTCATGCGCTCCTGGTAACCGGGTGGGCAATTGTACATAATCTAATTGGAGTAATTAATGTTAAATAAGTTGTAAATGGTGTTATTAAATAGTTTTGTTCTGTTGTTGTTTTATTTATTGACTGCTTTAGGTTTTTATTTTGTAGCGTAGTTCGTCATTTTGTTAGATATTTTAATACGTACTCGTATTAAGTAGGTGTTTTAGAGTTATGATTGCTTTAACACAATTCAAAATACTTAACAATTGAGTCTGTTGCAAAAACTTAGATGATCTTGCTTTGATGTTGTCTGACACATGAGTAAAATTACTGAATTTCTAGACCGTCAACATCATGTTGTTGCTACTCGTAAGTATCATAAGTATGTAACATTTTCCTTCTTTTACACAAACGAACTTATTAGGTACATGGTCACATTTATTAAACTGACTTGCGAAGTTGACTGTACCATTATTAGTGTAGATTATTTCAGAGATCTCTATGTATACTAGATCCCCATTCCCCACAGGTGTAGCTACCTAGACTAAACCCGTAGTGGTTCTATCCTCTTTGGACTAACCCACGTTCCGTACGTAGGTACCCTAGTACTACTAGTACATACCTACGTACTTACGAGCACTTAGGAAGTTAATTAACAGATTTTGATGGTAAAAGTAAAATGCTAGTTAATTCCTATCTTTTGTCTGTTTTAATTAAATTACGCTACAGAAATCATAGGAGTTTTAGGAAAAACAAACTAACCGTTATTAGATTGATTGAGTCAATTAAGTAATACCATGTGTGTGTAGAGGAAAATGTGCGTTATTTTATTACCTATGAGTATGTTTATGAAATATTTGAACTATTGTGTTAACGAGGTGTGTGTGAATAATGCAATGCCTTTCCTTTTTGCAAATTCAAAATTCAAATTCAAAATCTTTATTTCAATTTAGGTCATGAAATGACAAGAAAAAAATAAAAATAAATATGCCCTGAAACATACATGTATATTTTGCTATGTTCTTCGTTTGTTTTCTTATTTGACTTTACTTTTTTTTATCGATATTATTGTTATGAAAATTAATTTCATTTATCAAAGGGCAAAACACTCTTGTCTGTTAAGGATAAACAAATCGTAAAGCGTCATAATATCAAACCTTTATTGTGTAATTGCATAATAATTTGAATAAATGTTTATTTATTCGACATTTACGTCAATGGTTTATCATAACTACCCACCGATTATGTACCCTATATTTAACTTAAATATATCATATGTTACGAATAAGGAATAGTCATGGGTTAAGCAATGCTCCTTGCGGAAGCCTAGCAAGTTCTAGTGAAGGAAATGAAGGTGGAATCGTCGATGATGCGATATACGTCGTTCCTATAATGGGTGAGGTCATCTAGAAACTTCTGGCTACTGTCGTTGTGGATTTTCGTAAATACGGCCGGCAAAGGTGATGCACCCGACTCGGTCGAAAGCGATATGTAGTACTCTGCCTGGGGGTATCGGGAAATCATGACAAATTACGGTGAAATAATTCGCTTCAGCTTCAGCTCTTACAAGTTATGGCTATACTTTTATAACTATAGAGTATACTAGGTTACTACAGTTCCTTTTTATTTTTTAAGCTGGTTAACATAGCACCATAATATCAGCCCAAGCACGTCCACTGCTGAACATAGGCCTACCCCATTATGTTTGTAAAGCATACAAATTAATGTTAGTGATGACGTTTCCTGCCATAATTATAGTATGATTATTGAAAATAGTAGGTTCTAGTATTGAGTTTATTGATAAATGAAACAAATGGAGCAATTTGAAATCAAGGTTATCTTGATGGGAAGATATTAATGGGGTACGTGTTAGGTATTCATGATATGCACAGATGCATTTTCCGCAATTTATAACGTATGCATAAAAGGCAACTAGATGATTTATATTAAAGTGATACAATCGTTCATACTTGTAAATGAAGTTTTGATATCATTATTTCCTATTTAATATAAAAACCTTCTACTTTTTAAATCCCAGTCCATTAAAAGGCTTCATTTCCCGGAAATCTGAATAAGAATGTAAATCTTATATGCGAGCAACATAAATTCTCTCTATAAGGGATATGTAGTGTACGAGTAGTAGTCACCAGAAACATGCAACTACTTCCTTTTTGCGATGGTAATTCGTAATGGGTATCCTTTTATAATGGAACTAAAGTTAATGCAGTGCTAAATTACCGACTGATAGAAACAGGAAGCCATAACTTCTACTGGGATTATGAGGATTATTTGTATGTGTTGGAAGGATTTTTTGGTTTTTGTTAAGAAATGGGGGATATTTCGAAAAACACTATTTGCAGAGTAATCCAGTATTCAATTACAACCATGCAGTCCATCTAGCTTACGTTACTACCCAAAAGGAGCCAGTTGCAAATGTGACGTATGAAATTCAGCTCATTGTAGTGTTGAATTGATGAATTGTATCTAAATAAGTAAATATTGTACACTAGTTATATTAACTGCCTCGGTGGCACAGCGGTGAGAGGGTCGCATTTTGAAGCGACGGTTGCGCCAGAGGTCCCAGGTTCAATTCCCGGGTCGGGCCAAAAATATGTACCGCAGTTTTTCTGTACAGAAATTCTCAGGATAGCCCGGAGTTTGGGAGTTGGCGGTGTTTCACCCCCGTGCCTCGGAAAGCACGTAAAGCCGTTGGTCCTGCGCCTGATCTCTCTCCGGTCGTGTCAGATTGCTGTCCCATCGGGCTATGAGAGTGAAAGGAATAGAGAGTGCACCTGTGTTTGCGCACACACTTGTGCACTATAATATGTCCCGCGCAGTCGGTTAGTCGTTGTGACTGGCCACCGTAGTCGAAATCGGCTAGGGGGACTATTATTATTAAATTAATATTAAGCTGAATCCTACTACTATTATAAAGGCGAAAGTTTGTAAGTATGGATGTATGGATGTATGGATGTATGGATGTTTGTTACTCTTTCACGTAAAAACTACTGAATGGATTTGAATGAAACTTTACCACAATATAGCTTATACATCAGAATAACATATAGGCTACAATTTTTGAGGTTTCTAATGTGAGGTCGTAAAAAAACACATTTTTTGCGCTACTAGACGGGACGAACCTGAAGTCCACGCGAACGAAGTCGCGGGCAAAAGCTAGTAAAAGTATATACCTGATCAGGCCCCATCATATGCGCCTGCCGTTTCGTGTATCCCCTCGCCGCTCGGTCCCGCTTCTCTTCCTCCCAGTGCTGCGTCATCTGCGCAGGAGTGGGCAGACTGAAGGTGCCGTTCATTGAACGCACGTAGAACCGTACCTGGGGAAAGTATGACAAAATTAATATAGTGATGTAGAGGCTACAGATAATTTTCTCAGTACTTCTTTGTGTAATAAACAATTGGTGCCAGGTGATGACAATCTCTGTATACGTATCAGTCAAAGTATGTCTGTTCGTTTTAACGAAATATAGTATATTGATACTTTCGTGGAACAAGTCGACGGGAAAATAATAATGGTGGGGGTTTTAAGGTTCTCAAATCTCGATTTTGCAAAATAAAGATGGTCTCAGGTTGATTTAAAAATAATGGCAGTATTTACGATATTTTTTCTTACCATCTATTGATTTTTTCGAGCTGATTGCTCATGGCGATTACTATATTCTAATAGAATCCCTAGCGTTTTATATGTATTAAATCACCTGCTTTCGATACCACTTTGATATTTTACCATTGAGGAGTTAAGCTCACTCGAGAACAGTCAAACCAGTGTGGGTATTCAAGATAAGGGAGCTAAAAAGCTTATGGAGAAGGATGCTCACTGAACATCATAATGTAATAAGTAAAAAATTCAACTTCAAATCCCGTAGGGATGTGGTTCGAAACGTTGGGAAGGTAAATACCATATTTACTCGGTAATGTTATCTATATCATACAGGGAGAATTAAAAACTCAAATTACCTGTAGATCGAACATGGAAAACGCGCAGACATAGTACGGGACTCCGATAAAGCACATCGAGGGGTGGTGGATGTTGACGAGGTGCTTGTAGAGGGGCTCCACACAGTTTTCCTCCACCACGATGCCGCAGGAGTCGTGGAGGAACGGGAAATTGTATTGGTAGCCTGGGAAATGTAAAGATTATAGTACATTAATAATGTGAAGGCAGCTAAAGATAAAACGTATGCCATTTAGATAAATATGCGACGTAAACTCTTCATAAAAATTTCAACGATTTTGTTACTGTCGTCGCTACGGTTTTTAATTATTGAAAAGAGAGCAGAAATATAAACCGGTACACCAGCTGAACTTGAGCACAGCAGGACGTCCACTTCATCATACGACAAAGATTGTCGGTGAGTGTGGACGCTACTGATTCTTGCCCAATTATCACCAATTATTAACTTATACGAAAGAGGGTAGTAAGTAATAGTAGTCAGTTGTCAGTGACTTCATACTGCCTGCTCGATTCGTCACTTTGGAAAAGGTCTTACGAGTTAGGTGTTACTGAGACATTTACGTGTTACTATTATTATCTTGTGGTGTTACCGAAAGAAAGATATATTCCGCTTCAAAGCGAAATATATTTTTTTAACAAGTATATCGAAAGTGATCCGGGTTTATTAAATATTAATCATCATCAACAGCCAAAGGACGTCCACTGTTGAACATAAGTAAAAGGTGCAGCGTAGGATGTTCACCGACAAGATGGGCAGACAGTAAAGATCGCTGGATCACACTGGATGCACACCGCTCGCTGTGGGAAACCCTGAGGTAGGCCTATTTAATAATACAAAGTGACAGATTACTGGATTTCTGGTTTTTACAGGCGCAAGAACAACCAAAGTAAAAGAAATACTCACCGGTGCACAAGAACACCACATCGACTTCATACTCCGATCCATCTTGGAAGTACACCCTCCTCCCCTCTAACCTCTCCACGTCTGGCTTCTGAACCAGGTTCTCCGGGAAGACAGTTTGCGGCTTCTCCTTGAGGTGGTGCGAGAGGATGACCAGATCCGTCACGGAGGTGATCTCGAGGGCGATGTCCATTCCTGAGGGTCCAGCTCCAACTACGAGAACTTTCTTCCCGGCAAAGGTTTCTGGGACGCGGTAGTCGTGGCTGTGCATGACGTCCCCTGGGAAAAGAAAGATCAGGTGAGTGACAGTTTTGGTACCCACTTTAATGTTTTACATTACAGCTCTCATTAATAAAATGCTATCTTGTTGTTGTTACACCTATTTTAATAGATAATTCATTAACCATTAATGTTGTGTACCTACAAAAGGTCACTTTTGTGATAACCTATACCAAGCCTAGACCCACGACAAGCTTAGGATGATTTACGAACGAAAATATGAGATACATAGGTGAAAAACTTACCTTCAAACTGTTTTAACCCAGGTATACTAGGTATGAATGGAGTGTTATAGTGTCCATTACATACAAACACATAATCATATTCCCGGGTCTCCGACACCCCTGTTGTTAGGTCCTTGAAGGTGATGTCCCAAAGTTCTCCCGCGGGTCCTGCCTTCGGGATCACTAGTTGGACGTGGTGGTTGAACTGTGGAAGAAGTGTTTGAGGGTTATGGGTTCCTGGTAATTTTGAATTTATGGTCTGACTGAGGTTAGGTTACATGGGATTTTTATTATGGTCAACATAAATTATTTATTTTAGATTTATTGCACAAGCAAAATTAAACATTAGGTTTATTTAATACCAAGTGGCATAGCTACCACTATCTAGTCGAACCTGGGTCTAAAATGTATTTTTGTCTGAATATTTTGCTATTTTCTGTAACTTAAGGGGCTACACTCGTAACAAGTTATTTTTGGTGAAGCTTAATTACCTTTATGTGTGGTGTGACTCCATGTTTGTCTGAATACAGCTGAAGGAATGCCAGCATGTCCTTAGCTGGCAGGTATGATTTTTCACTCTCTGGCACTGGGAAATCGGGGAAGCCCATGATCTCTTTGGGAAGGTTAGTCCTGGAATCAAAGAACAATCCAATTTAGTGTTTCCGACTTTATAAGCCACAATCATCATCATCTTGACAGACGATTCAAACAGCGCCTACGCGAGAGGAGCATCGTCCCTCGTGGCTAAATAAACCGATCCTCGAACGACACTTTCGTCCGCACTTTCGGCACGTGAACTGAGAGTCCGTTGTGACGGAACCCTCTACAAGAGCATGTCGTTTTTCCCATTTTTGGGTCAAAATTTGGAACCAGGCTTTATTAATAATGAATGAGTAATCAGAAAACAGTCTTTTCTTGTCACTTTACGTCTAAAGTACTATTCTTGTTTTGGTAGTAAGATGATCAGTATCAGAAAACCATCTGTCAAACAAAACCTTTCAATCTTTTGTTTTCCTCGATTCAAAGGATTCCGTGACAGTTGACCTCTGTGTGTTGTGCTCGTATTATCTCATCGTAAATTAGCTATACCAATAAAAGTCTGAATGCGAACACGGCAACAGTCTCGCTGATAAGACACCTTGAACCACTGTAGTAAACAATGACATTAAAAGAGTGAGGCAAAAAGAAATCATGATTTACGGTGTTAGTACCTACGAATCGTAGGTATATCGGCTCAATAGCAACAGTACATATTTAGTTAAATATCAAAAAGTTGTCTCGTACACAGTCTCAATTCTGCTAACAAACCCATAGAATTTGGCTCATACTTGAATTTCGTGAATCTTTTCCTTCTATTTATTGAATTTAGTTTCGAAAGTA
This sequence comes from Pyrausta aurata, assembly GCA_963584085.1. Taxonomy (NCBI): domain Eukaryota; kingdom Metazoa; phylum Arthropoda; class Insecta; order Lepidoptera; family Crambidae; genus Pyrausta; species Pyrausta aurata. The sequence goes on along the minus strand of OY757263.1, from coordinate 13,280,058 downwards.
ATTTCAAGGTCAACTTACGGCTATACCCCACTGATATATTATCTACCAGTCAACGATTAGTAGGAGTGATGTTTAACCGAATCAGGGGGCTCTCATCAGCATCACCTATTTTGACTGTAACTATCTTCTTTTTAAATTGGTTAATGAATATGGAGTTCGTATTTCCTGTTTATACGGTAATTGATCTCTTGCCTAAGTAAAAAAGGTTGGTTAACCGCCAACAACTTCTAAAAAGTTGTTGAACCTCAAAACTTATCGCGTTGCTAAGCGGTAACAAATCGGTATAGCTTCCAGAACACATGTTTTGCTTAGACTCTCTTATGACTGACTCGTGATACCCTTTGACCTCTGGTGATCCAACTTAGATGTTTACTCTATTTATTCTATACTATTGTACGTCATACAATGCTGTTTACTGCAGTTTCGTGATATTGGTGTACTCATTTTGAGGATAAAAAATAGCATTGATTAAATATTGCAGGATAAACAAGTTGTCAATGATTGCAGGATTTATATTGCTTGCTTCACTCTAATGAGTAAATGGTCCCCTATCTGATATTTATAGAACTTAACAGCATTTTTATATAAAATCTGAAACAGCCGTTTCTTAGCGGAAAATAATAACTCCTATCCCTCTTTTGTATAGATGAAAACTGTTCGATGCTCTATCCTAAACTATCAAATTAGAAGGAATTAAAGTTCACAGTTGTTTCCATTATCTTTTCCATACATATGGAAATTGACACAAAGCAAGAATTACGTCGATGGTAAGGTCTCCAAATTGAATCAACAAAGTACATACACCATTCATTTCTTTGAATAAAAGTCAAGCAGATGAAATCTGAAAGCCACTGGTATATTGATAGGAAGGGGTGATCGTTTTTAGGGTTCCGTAGCTGAATGGCAAAAATCGGAAATCGGAAACTAAAACCTAAGTTTTTTTACTCCAACCTATTCTATGGATAGGTCTTTTAAAATGACAGTGAGGTTTCTAAAACCATGTTTTATTGATTGAAAAAAAAAACTGTGAAGATCACAACCAAAACTCTCAACGAAAATTGGTTTGAATGAGATCGAACCAGTAGTTTTAGAGATATTGCACATTTTCATAAACCGAAAAAATAACTTTGTCTTTTATACAAACACTATGATAAACAAAGTTATTTTTGCTGTCAAAATATTGTGATATTTTTATTAGGTGGGAATTGGACCCCCAATCCAGTTTAGGGTGGCACGGATCTTCAGTGCGCGGGTCCGACTCGCACTTAGCTGATTTTTAAATATCCGAAACGGATTTGGCAACAGCCCATTATTTATTATAATCAGTCATATTGTTGATGATCACCTACCCAATTAATGATTTATTTTATTACTAATCAATCGTGCCATTCAAAGGCACGTGTTATAGTGATTATTGCAACATTGTATTTTGTCTGATAAATTCTGGAAAAATGAGGTTATACTCTTAAGTTATCTGGATGACCTATCTACGCTGCACTAGTACTATACTATTCTTTATCATTCCCGGACTTGGTAATTTACAATGTTTGAGGAAAATCAAGGGCTTAGGACTATTTTATAAGTTTATTGCGTGAAAGATATCCTTGTTTTATAGCTATGATGGATTCTTCATAAGCAGTCTGAAGCTTTCTAGGCACGTTACGATTGAGATAGTATAGTTTATGCTTATTTAAATACTTCAGGGACCTGCCAGCCGAATCCAGCCGCGTTAACAGTTTATTAACTAAATTGCCTGTCTGAGGTAGGTAAAGTAATCGACCCACCGCGTCCGGGTTCATGTCTATACCACTCGACATTGCAGTTATTAGTATTTTGTAATGTCTATCATTTAACGCGTGGGCTGCGTTCCTTCATCTATTCACACGAGGAATTTATTCAATATTAAAATTCGTGCAACACAACCTACCTCAAACTTTTATACATGCTGGTATGTATAGGCAGGCCGAAGTCATCGTAGCCCACGTCCTCAGTGTAAACCCAAGTCCCTCCCAGTTGGGATGCCTGCTCTAGAATGTCCACTTGCCCAACAGTGGGCTCAATGAGTAAGTGCCTCGCTGCGCACAGCCCAGCTGCTCCAGCACCGATCACGCATGCTCGCGACATCTGGAAAAAAAACCTTGGTTGTTATGGGCTCCTGGTACTTCGGTTACTAAAATTTTTTGATTGGTTAATATTTCTTATTTTTTTTTATTTATAGGTAGTAGTAGTTTATTTTATCTTTTCGGATTTTTAATAATAAATGTAACGATAAAGTAACTTTGACCTTTTGTTTCTATCCAAACTTCGGAATATTTGGGACTTATCACCATGTTTTGAAACGTTTCTTTAATTACGAAAATATATGATTAGACACGATACGCGTCTGGTGTGAAGAGTTCAGTGGAACATTACATTTTGTTTATAATAATTACTCATGAAATGACGATGTTAATGAACCCTGGTTTCGTCTCGTTTTTATCTGATCTAACGAACTTCTGACTGGAAAAAAACTGCTTACATTTAGAAGCTATCAATGTGAATATGTGAAATTTCCTTAAAAGTTACAACTTAATAAATAAATTAAGGGATCTAATACAAGCTGTTAATATAGCTGTTTCTTTTACTAAATGTTGTGTTACCTAGCGAAAAACGCGTTACGTAGGTACCAATACTGATTACTGATTTATTTTTATTGTTGGTTTGGGATAATTAGCCATCTCGACTAGACTGATTACTAATACTGAGAAAATTATGAGCTAAATCTAGATATGAAATATATTGATTGTGACACTGCCATCAGTTTCTTGACCCCATAAATCGAACTGGACGGTCAAAAGTAAAGATAGAGCACCTGTCTGTGATTGTAACCCTCAAGGTTACCGATAGCAAATTATTCTGGGTAGTTTAAAAGTGACATGTTTCTGGACAATACAGGTTCATTCTTGAATATGGAAAACCAAAGTCCTTGGTCTAGCTATAAGACAAAATAATATGAATCTAACCCATTACTAACTATCTGTATGACCTTTTAAACCCTCACGCATCACCGCCGATAATTCCCTGAGCAATTAAGGTATAACTGGGAGATAATGCTCTCAGCATCAAGTCCACCACAAATAAGGACACAAGATGATGGGACCTCGTTTGCGTTTCTATCTAAACCAAACATTTAGATTCGACTAGTTTCGTCGATGCTTACAGCTAGATTCTATCTACGCCCTGTTCATATCAAAATATGTTTGGAAAATGTAAAGGATCTACACATAAAAAAACCACAAAATGATGAAGTTTTTAAGATACATGTCAATTAATATAAAAATCTATCACATAGGTGGATTCTTAAATGCGTAAACCTGCTGAAAACCATAGTCTGTTTAATGGAATGTTTTAATGTTAGGTGATCATTATTATTTTAAAATGGACGGCATGTTTTGCCTTTAATTTTTTGGATTTAGATATTACAATAACGATTGGTCAAAATATCGAAAAAAAAAAACGTATATTTTATTATTTCTCTATGTTTTTCAAAATGTAGGTAATCGCAAATAATTGCGCCTACTCACATTTTTCGCAGATGTTACGTATTTCGGCAAATTTATACAAGACAGGTGAAATTTTATAAAAATGTTAATAACATAACTTTTATGTTCGTCCTGTGTTATAATAATAATAAATAAATATCCTTGGACATTTCACACAGCGCCATCTGGTCCCAAACTAAGCAAAGCTTGTACTATGGTAACCAGACAACGGTTATAAACATACTTAAATACTTTTTTTTGTAAATACATACATATTATACATAGAAAACACCCAGACCACTACAAACAGACATGTTCATGCACACAAATGTTTGTAATGTGCGGGGATCGAACCCGCGACCTCTGGCGCAGTAGCCAATTTCTTAACCACTGCGCCAAATCGGTCGTCGTTATATTGAGAGATTTTTTTTTAAATAATATATAAAAATCTTCCAAACAGGTAATTACCAAATAAGCCCTAGAAAAAGAACTTCCTAACTAGTTTGCTGTAATAATCGTGAAATAACCCAAGTTCAACGTACCTTTTATCAATAAATATTTCCAAAAACGGTCACAAAATTAGTTCAAAATCCACTTCACTTCAACCAACACAGGCTTGACTAATTTATAACAGGGTAGTTTTGCTGTTTCTTAGCTCGCGTACGGTTTTCAAATGCGGCATCCGTAGCAAGACCACTCATATTTATGTCGTCGCAGCGACGCGAACCCAGTAAAAAGTGTAAAGAATGCATTTTGTTACAATCAAATGCAATAGTTTATTGTGTTACAGCATGTTAGAAACTGAGAACTTACCTACCCTACAGTAAATAGAAATAAAATAGAAATAAATAGTAAGAAAATAGAAATAAATTATTACAACTTCTTTTTGTTTTTTCGCTTGTTGTTGGAAAAGTTTTGCGCAAGTTTCTAGCGTATTTGTTGTTATTGTAAAGTTGCTTCATTCATTGGCGATTTCATGTTATTATCTTGTTTATCGTCCTTCTGGAAGAAACGCTAGTTTGTTTTTGTTTTAATTCATATTAAGTAGGATAAACGCTTTTTTAACTCTGATGAAATTTTACTCCATTGATAAATTCCCGTACCTAATGTTTACTTTAAAATTTGACTAGAACTTCATAAATGTCAACAAGTCACATGACCAGTATTTCGCAAACGTAAACCAGCTTGTCCTAGATCCACCTCCTGTAGATGCAGAGAGCCTGGTATCAAAATTATTAAGAACCTTATTAGCCGAATTTAACCAACTAACTATTTCAGGAAGTAAGGTGAGAGGGGTCTAGCTAAAATGGCTGCTCGATGCAATGACGAAATAGGCAACCGGCTTGCATTAGATTAGAACTTTGCGACGTGAGATGGCGATATAAACAATGATCCTATTTCGTTCTGGCTTGATCTAAAATAGGAACTTTGATAAGATCGATCAATCATTTTAGGTTAGTTAATTTTCTTATCTAAACTTATTGGTTTATTGATACTGGCAATTTTGCACATAATGCAATCCAGACAGGGCACACACTCGTAGCAGTTTACAGAAGGAAGTAAAGTAAGCTTAGGCGGTCTGATTGCTGAGAGCGATATCTTCCAGACAACCAAAGAGTCACCAACCAAAGGGCCATTAAAATACCTCATAGTCTGATGAAAAAATAATAAAGAAGTGGCTAACGATACTAACTATACTTTAACCCTTAGCGTCATATCATATCATACAAACGATACTAACTATACTATCACCTTGCACCGGCTACTAAGCTTCCGGGCGCGTTGTCGCGTCTGTTTACAAACAAGCGCGGGGGAAATGATGCAATATGGTCACCCGTCTGCGTTAGACTGCCAGGTAAAAGTTTGCACTTTTTATAAATTCGGAGAAAGATACAAGTAATTGCAAAAAGATGGATAACGGTTAGGGCGCTAGCAGAATTACATATTTGCCTCTGAACATGCACTGCTAAGTGCTGAGTAAGCGCTAACTTAGATTTTTCATAGTAGGTAAAAACACCGGCTAGTTTCAGATGCATCGGTAAAGAAGTACAGGGGCATGATGCAATATGATCACCCGTCTGCGTTAGACTGCCAGGCTTACGTTGACACTTTTTATAAATTCGGAGAAAGCTAAAAGAGGGCACACAGGCCCCTTGATAAATAATCCTCATTCTGGCGCAGTCGGGTAAAAAAGACTTTAACATAATGTTAAAAAAGCGGGATGATTGTCGAATGCAAATGTCTGGCTGGGCTTGTTTCTCGGTCCTAGTAACAATTTTAGGCTATATTGTTTTCACGATGGAAAACAGCTTCATTCGTTAATCTGCGTTACATTCGTTTTAATCAGTCAGGTATCAAACGAATGCCGAGAGTCGCATAACAATGGAATTTTTATTGTGTCTCGTTTACACATACTTGACGAGATAAAGAGGGTTCCCTTAGTATTATTTCTTTACTCTTTGGAAGGTACCATTCGGTAGCTTATTGTGGCTGAGTTATCGTTAGTTAATTACGAGTATCTAGCGAGTTGAATTTCTTGAAGTATAGGTACCTTAATTGTTGCTTATGCTTTTGGGACAGCCCAAAGGCACAAAATGAGGTCAAAGATATGACATGACATACATCTAGCCCATGATAACTGTCTGATGTAATGCGGTATACGCTTGCAGTATTAATTCATGTTATAGGTAAATAAGCTTAGATTAATTATTTATTTACTATTTATGCAGTTACTACGAGTAAGTATTTGACTCGTATGGATATGAAATAACTGACTGGGCACTGAGATATGAATGAGAATGTATTAACATAGTTGCAGTAAATAAAATAAAAAGAGTAAACTTGGTGTATTTCATGTGCTTTTTGATAAATAAAACGATTATTGATTTTATCTTTTATTCTACCCGTAGGCCCCTTTAAAAATCTATACTAAAATTATAAAGCTGAAGAGTTTGTTTGTTTGTTTGTTTGTTTGTTTGTTTGTTTGAACGCGCTAATCTCCGAAACTACTGGTAATTGAATAATTCTTTTTGTGTTGGATAGTCCAGTTATCGAGGAAGGCTATAGGCTATATAACATCACGCTACGACCAATAGGAGCAAAGATATAGTGGTAAATGTTTAAAAAACGGGAGAAAGAAGTCACTATTCCACGCGGACGAAGTCGCGAGCAAAAGCTAGTTACAAATAAAATATTTAAGACTAAAGATAGAAATATTTTTTTTTATATTCAATTAGTACGCGGGTTTGTTTGTTGTGTAATATTTATGGATGGTTTGCAGTTAAGGAAAATTTTGCGACGTTAATCATCAAGCTTTGATCCCTGATCATTATGATGTCATTGTTTTCTACCAAAGCTCATCACATCACATGACAAGACGTTCTACTGTTGACGTCAAATTCATGTAAAAAACAATTTATTTAGGTCAGTAAAGTATCGTAGAAGAGTTGACGCTTGTTTTTGTAAAGTTATTTGTTGTACGTACGTAATAAATACATATAAGCGTACATGAGATATTTTGATGAGGCTCAAGTTGAAGTAAATAACCTTTTTATCCCTCTATCCTTTAACATTGAACATTGCTAACTATACATCTACATATAACATTTGTATGTAGGTACTCGATGGTTGTCTGAAATACAAATTTACACTTTAACTCGTCAAGTATGCGTAAACGAGACACAATAAAAATTCCATTGTTATGCGACTCTCGGCATTCGTTTGATACCTGACTGATTAAATAATTACGATTTCACATTTACAGTTAACACCAACCAAGTATTTACGGGTCATAATGGCCCAGGTAAGTAATTACTATCATCATTTTATTCAGAGGACTTTGCGCCTGTTTGGTTCTTAACCGCAGTTTCTCGCCGCAGCTGTATTATGTTAAGAAAGCGTAAGGCGCACGTGTGCTAATTTTTGTGCTTAGTAGATAACTGCAAAAAGTCAAAAGGCCATGCTCCTTTCCACTGAAAGCTAGTAAATACCTGTTCAAAGAAGCCACTGCTGACTTAAGGTTATTTAGTCGCGACGCGCGATGACCTATATAATTAAGATTGTCAAGAAGACTGTAGGCATACTCTTACTAATATAGTGAAGCTCACATTTACTAGAGAAAACAGAAAGAAAACCAGAAATAGCTAAATATACTGTTACTTACACTGTGCAGTTCGTTTTCAGTGGAACAAAAGTAGGTAGGCAATAATAAGAGATCGAATTGAATACATTTATTTTGTGCTGTCTTTTTTAATTCCATTTAGTAAAGCATTTATCCATCCATGGTAAAGCTATATTATCTGTGGTAAAGCTAACAAAATGACCCAGCCGAGCCCGGTCCATTACTAGAGAACTACTTAAAGTGAAATGGGATTACGGGAGTGTCACATTGTGGTGTTAGCCTCAAATAGGTGCAATAATGATTTTTCATTCTAATCTAAGTATGATTGGAAATAAATAATAGGTATAGTATGGCTGAGTGTTCATTTATACCTTCGCCAATAAAAAAAATTTTTTGACTTCGTAATCTGACTGACATGTGTGTGACATTGACGTCACTGTCATGAGTCGAAATGTCAAACAAAGTTGCTTGTTTGCTTTGTTTTGATTTCGATTGTATAACTTTAATAATAAATTAAATAATCAATTACGTACGTAATAGATAAGATTGATTCAAATGGCAAACAGTGAGTGTTATGGATCATGCTACATAACCAGATAGTTTAAAATGGAAGAAAATGATCCGAGACTACCGCTTTTGGGTATGTATGAAAAACTTTTCTGTTTTAAAATAAGAATCAACGTAAACATTCACTTATTTAATTTAAAAAACACTTGATTAATGTAAAAGGACATACATTTCAAATACAGTAAATGTGTAGTCATTTCTATATCAGCTCAAACAAACATTATTATTGCTAGTTTTCTTAAATTTAAAAAGTTTTCTTTCAGACTTGGTACTAAAAGATTCCTTTAACACTGCCTTAATATTAATATCTACTAAAATATAACCTGCTGAATGTGATTTATGACAGCTGTAAGAAGATCTGAAACTAAACTTTTCTAAAATCAAGATATGTGTTGTTTTGCCATGGCTATTGCTAGAAGAACATAACTTACTTCTTCTATTTAAAATAACTCTTTAAATAGAAGTATTACAAATTTTCTACTTACTCGTACCACCATTTTGATTGTGGTCTATAAACTGACAAAAAAGAATAGAATAGAATAATTATTTACTTGACACACAAAAAAAAAACATATCAAAATAAAAATTAAAAAAAATTGGCAGAACAAAAACACAAAGCCTCAAAGTGTTGAAAAAAAAAAGCAAATGAAAAATAAGTTTACTATATTCCACTGTATTTTTTCCTGTTGCACATAAAAATGTACTCACTTGTAAGATTGCTGATAATTACTATCACTTCACTTATAAATAATATTATGAAAACATTCGCCAAAAAAAGTTGGCACTTCAGTAGTTTTAAAAATACATTTTGTATGATTGCCTTTTAAGAAGTTGAAACATGTGTTGGTAATACTAAGATTTAAAAGAAATACTTTGTACTTACAATGTAGAACACTTGGTGTAATTCTGAATTAAGAAATCTCATACTTTTTATCCACAGCTCTTACACATCAAATTATTCAACATTATGCTTTGAAGTACTATTACTAGAGTAAGGAACTTACACCACAAACAAATGCCACACATGCGGCATCAACACATACAAATTTGGCATACAAATTTTAAGGTGTATGTCACAATATTGTCATCGAGATGTGACACATTTTTGCTTTGCAAAGCTTCTCTGTTCTCTATAACGTAGAAATGACAACTCACTGTGTTTTGATAATTAATTTGGTTTAGTATACTTTCAAAAAATAAACTGAAAAGTTAGTCAAAAACTCAAGAAGAGGCACTCTTTTTTTTCATAAAAAAATGAAAACCAGAAAGAGTTTTTACTGTCATACTAACTCGTAATTAACTGAAATAAGTAATTAATTCTTATCATGCCCTTTCTCGGTTGATAAGCGTCATGTGATCACTGTTATTGGTTCAATGTATCCCCGATAGGTCACATGCGTAGCATTGACATAATCTGCCATTATTTAACGGTCATTAATTCTTTTTTTTTTATTTATTTGAAATGGGTTCGCTCTTGTCACCAGGCTAGACCAGTGGCATAGACAGAGACGACGATGGAGCAAGCTTACCCAGAAAAAGCCTGTTCACTCTAACTTTGAAACTTCTTCTTCTTCTTCTTTCTTTACTTTACTTATTAATAAGTTGGTTCGGAAATAACGGTTCTTAGTCCTAACAAAAAGGTTGACGACCGCTGATAAAGGCGGAATAGGCGGTTCTGCTTACTAGGGCATAATAAAGTAAAAATATTTGAATAACATTTTTCGTACAAGAAAAACTTAAAGATTAGTTTTAGTATTTTATAACTGAACTAGCGGTCCCCCGCTTGAAGTTTGCTCCCTCCTCTCCCGTCGCAGCGTGCTTTATAGCCAAAGTGTAAATAAGATATCCAACACAAAAAGTTTTTTTTTAAATCGGTCCAGTAGTTCCTCAGACTAGCGCGTTCAAACAAACAAACTTCAGCTTTATAACGTTATAATAATAGTTCCCCTAGCCAATTTCGACTACGGTGGCCAGTCACAACAACTAACCGACTGCGCGGGACATATTATAGTGCAAAAGGGTGTGCGCAAACACAGGTGCATTCCCTATTCCTTTCACTCTCATACCCCGATGGAACAGCAATCTGACACGACCGGAGAGAGATCAGGCGCAGGACCAACGGCTTTACGTGCTTTCCGAGGCACGAGTGTGAACAACCGCCAACTTACAAACTCCGGGCATCCCTGAAAATTAAAAACACAGCCTACATATTTTTGGCCCGACCCGAAAATCAAACCCGGGACCTCTGGCCCAGCCGTCGCTTTAAAACGCAACCCTCTAACCGCTGCACCGCCGAGCCAGTTATAACATTAAGTATAAATGGGATGGAAACAGGGGGTTGATTGATAGTGCATAGAGGCGCTGCAAGTGAACAGTCCCTATTGTCGGTCTTCATTTTGGCAAATAGCCCTGTAGAAAATTGTTAATTGCTCGCAAACCGTGTAAAAGTGATCCACTTTTCTCTCACATACCCAATTAGCGAACTTTTTTTGCTGATAATTTACTTAGAACTCTGTGTAGGTAGGTACACATAACGCCTTTGAAATACGGTTCTATTCTATAGTTTTATATCATGACTTGTGAATCTTGTGATAGACGCAAGAAAATAAATAAAGGAAGACTGATAACAAAATAATCTCAAAGAGTTAGTTTATTTACTTACAACATTTGCTTTACTGTTGAAAGTCATATTTTTAAAGCATAGGCGTATTATCACGGGGTATTAATGTAATCCTTAACATATTTATTTAGTATTTATAATTATTTATTATAGATACGTAGTCCACGTAAAACCCTTTTTATTATTTACCAGTCTGACTCTGTCTACCATGTACGAATGAAACTTGGGTGTAATAAAACAAGCTTTACCGGTTTTTAGGCAGCATAATTAAAATTATAATTTGCTTATAAATTTCTCCCTTGATTAAGTTAATGTATATTTTTCGATCACTACATAATTATAAAAGAAAGTCATCCACCGCACGCATCTCTCTGTCTTTTTGTGATAATCTCAAAAACTACTCTACACAGAAGATGGGCCGAGTCTCTTTTGCTATAGTCGCTATAGTAGTATCAAACACTCGCTTCCTTTGCGGCAGTAAAACGTGGGACTGCGACAGCGCATTCGTATCTCTTTTTTACACTCACAGGCCTTATGGGGAGGCGTAGTGCTACACTGCACAGTTATCTATAAGCGAGTTCTTTGAGACTTGTCCTCAAGGAACTGGTCAAATGTAAGCAAAGCAAAAAAAAGGTGCAATTGTAGTGAATAAAATATTATATTGTGTATTTAACCGTTAAGAGTATGTTCATTTAATTTGTGTAACTATTTAATTTGAAGTTTTATAATATTAATTTTTTGTTTTTTTTTTGTATAATTTCCCTACCAATATTATTTTGCGGTGCCCCTACGGGGTGTCATGTGTGCAATGTACTTTTAATTGTAATAACACCTGTAATTTACCATGTGACAAGCAAATAAATAAATTCTAAATTCTAGCCGATTCTAGACGGCACGTGCGCGCCACGACATACTCCCTAGGACCTAGGACCTAGGGTCTAGGTCATGAACGATTTCTGGCCGCGGAGGAAGCGAGTGTTTAATACTACTATAGTTGATTTCATAAGCTGTCTAATATTAGAGGGCTCTATTTCGTAACGTTTAACTTTTGTTGTAAGACGGTCTGAGTGAAGTACCTACACATTTGAAATGTTTTATAATTTCATTTACTATATATTTCATTTGGACTAAATTTTGTTAAAATATCATGCGTAGTGGTTCTTATTTTAATAGTTATCAGCTACTTAAAACAAACCTAGACGATGTTTGAGTATGTTGTAAAAAAAGTTAAGTCTTATCACACACGCGCCTGCGCGCTAATCGCTTGTTAAATTGTAGATAATTCATCTAGTCGTAGTAATGCAGGTCGTAATTAACATATAAAGGCTGTGACACATTCGGAGAGATGCTATACTTTGAAAAAAAAAAGAGCTAAGTCGCCTTAGCAAGCTGCCCCTACATAAATTCTAAACCCTTTTAAATATGCACGTTGCGATTCAGCCTTTCTTTTTGCTCGATATCAAAAGTTGCAATAGATAGGCACTTGTAATATAAACAAAATACTCAGTTGTATAATAAGAAATAATGCAACTAAATTAAAATAATTATTAATACCAAACAAAAAACGCTATTTTTTGCCAATTCTCCTAGTACGTAAACATTCGTGCGCGATTCCGGTTCGCATTTGGTCGTTTTTTGTATCATTAAGCATGAGTAAATTGTAGATAGTACTAGCGGCCCGCCCGCGACTTCGTACGCGCGTTTTAGTTTAACTCCGTTCCCATAGATCGTAGCTCGTAGCGAAAAATTATAAGCCTATACCTATACGCATTAAACTACTTCTATAGCCTTCCCTGATAAATTAGCTATCTATCATATTCTATACCCTTAGGTACCAATAGTTCCTGTGATTAGCGCCTTAAACAAAAAAACGAAAACATCAAGTTTTAAAATATATACATAGAAATGCGAACAGATAAATGTTATATTCGACGACGCGTTTGGTGTATTGGTTAGCGCTCCTGACTATTACGCTGGCCGTCGAGGGTTCGAATCCCGCAAGGGGCAAATGTTTGTGTGATGAGCACGGACATGAGTACCTAAATCATGGATGTTATATGTATTTAAGTATTTATGGGAGACGCACCCGTCATAATCGTTGTCTGGTACTTCGTAACACAAGGAAGATAATTCCTTACCACGAAACCAGACCAGTGGTGTGGTGTCTGGCGCATATTTATTTATTTATTAAATTTTATGTACACTCAACACGCAGCCCGGTCATTAAATGGTCAAACTTACACGGGGATATTATCTTTTTATTTTACAACAAAATAGAAATACTTCCTACGCCCTTTCGTTAATCGTACTTATATTTCTTTCGGGTACTAATAAGACCAGGCTACTGTCTGCGCTTACACAGCATCATGCCACATACAGGCTGTGGGAGAAGCGAATTCTCTCAAGTCTTCTCCCGCTACCTTTTAGGAGTTTGAACTTTAGCTTTGTTTATGGTTATAGCGAATACTCTACTTACTTGAATTCAAACCGTAAATTCAAAGGGACAATTCTATGTAAAGATCTACGTCATCATCATCATCAACACTCAAAAGCCGTCTACTGCTAAACATAGGCATCCCACGAAAAGTTTCAGATTGGACACCTTTCGACCACAGGAGCAGCGTAGAATGTCCACCGATAATATGAACATACGATCTGCAATCTACACTGGACACAGACCGATTGATACCTTTGCTGTTTAAACACAAAACAATATTATTTACTCTTCTAAGGAATAAAATCTCTTCTCGAGAGCAACATCAATAACAAACATGTGTCAAATATTCTGTCTCAGATATGTCAAATGACTGTCAAAAATGAAATAAAAAATATTTTAATCGTAAGCTCTAAAGAGTATTGATATCAAATCACCCCCATAATAACTTTGCACCCCTTTTTAACCCCCTTAGGAGATGAATTTTAATAAAATATAAACTAAGTCTTCCGTCAATTCTGTAAGAGAAAGTGTATGCAAAATTTGAAGTAGATTGGACCAAGGGATCTGGTTGTCCCATACAAACTTTGCACCCTTTTTTGACCCCCTTAGGGGTGGAATTTCTGAAAATCCTTTCTTATCGGAACCCTTCGTCATACAAAGAACACACCCTCCCAGTTTCAGGTCTCTACAATCAGCGGTTTAGGCTGTGCGTTGATCCATCAGTCAGTCAGTCAGTCAGTCAGTCAGTCAATCAATAAGTCAGTCGTTCAGGACAAAGCATTTTATTGGTATAGATTACAGAGGCACAGCCAGGTACAAACTTCATTCGGTGTGCACACGCATTATAATAAGACTGTAACGTTAGCAAAACAATCCACCTTAGCGCACCAGTGTTACATTGTTTCTACTGCGGAACAATCGTGTGTAAACATCCTCATATTTTTCTTTATAATTTATGAATAAATGTGTGAATGAAATGTGTTAAATAAGAGAAGTTAATAGTTTTGGTGATCCAAAATGAGTGGAACGATTTGCATGAACAATAATGTTTTAGGTAATTAATAAGTTTTTAATAATTTATTATATGTGTTTTTGTGCAATTACGTTTCCTGTTTACTAGATGATCTTATAGATCAAATGGCAGTAATAAGATCCGTGGCAATGTGTTCGTGTGGTATTTCATGATAATTAAATAAATTGTTTTAATATTTTATGGTTTGCATTAGAATGGTATACAGTAGATACCTGTAGAAGTTCCCGATATTCCACATACTTGAAACAGAAGAAATCTGTCCTAAAACAAAACAAAATATACACTATTTTGTTCAACTATGATCTGTGATAAAGCGTGATATGCACTCATTGTTTCACGATCTCTTTTCTGAAGTGAGAACTGTCTTACAATTTTTTCTAGAGTGGTTGTTCATTTTTATTTACGCCAGTATCTATACTAAATAGGTAAACCGCTTCATTGAGACTTTACCTGCGGGGCGGCGGGGCGTGGGGGAGGCGAGAGTGCGGTATATCCAACACCGCCCGCACCCCTCATGCAACCCGCTCTCGCCTCCTCGCGCACACCTTTGCCCCGCAGGTGAAACTACCTATAAAAGTGTGACTTTACTACAGGAACGCAGAGAGAGAACAGATATCGCCGCGTGGCTTCCAAGTTATGCAGTCTCGACTCCTGGCGGCGACGGCTGCCCATCACAATATGGCTGCCGAACTACTGCGTCGAGTACCTGATCAAGGATGTCATTGCTGGTGAGTTTTGAAGCAATAGTAATATGTCCTAATGCTGTTAGCTATAAACCTATCTTACCAGATAGCTAAAAATGGGAGGATGCTATAGGTAAACCGCTTCATTAAGACTTCGCCTGCGGTGTACAAGGGTGTGGGGGGAAACGAGAACGGGGTGCGTGAGGGGTGCGGGCGGCGCGGATAAACCCACACACCCAGCACTCTCTCGCCACACCTCGCGTCCCTGTGTCCTGCAGGCAAGGTCTGAATGAAGTGGTCAACCTATAGTTATCAAAATCTTCTGTATGCTTTCTGATAAGTTTCGGAACCGAGTTCAATAGAATATAACAACATTCCAAGCTGTAGATCCCGTCTAAACAGCAGTAGTGGTGGAAAAAGTAATAGCATCAAATTGTATTTACTAACTCCTATTTTTAGCTATTTTTACTATAACCCATGGACGCCTGTAGTCTGTAATAAATAAATTATGATTTGATTTGATTTGAATATCCGGGGACTGGTAATGTTTTTTTTATTTATGAATGAGATAAATGATTATTGTAGGTATATCGATCTATTTGGTTGCCAACATCACGCGCCAATAAATGGATTTATTCTTAAGTGAACTGTACCCACATGATTAATCGATTGTCAATTTGTTTTTGATTGGTTTTGATTTCGTTTAAATTGACTCGTTGTATTAGGAATGGCCGCATTTACTCGTCGAATAGTTACATTCATAAGAGAAATGCAAGCTAGGCAGGGTCCTATTAAGTGCGTTCTTTGCCGTCCTTAAAACATATGAGCGAGTGCGAAAATGGTGTCCATAGAGTTGCTAGTGCTTTGACCTGCTTATATGTCGAATTATAAGTACCTTCTTATTAAACCTTAACAGATGTGTTTATCAAAATTATTTTGTTTACGGCGGCCTATCGATCCGTTAGCGTTTAAGAACTAGCGGTTCTGACGAACGTCGTTCTCCCTCTATGTTCTATTCTGTGCGGAGACGAATCCAATACAGTATATTATAAAAGTCGATCCACACCTTTCCGAGTTGTAAGTGGCGTAAGTAACACAGCTTTCTTTAATGTAGGTATATGATATATAGGTAGATAGAAGAAAGATATATAAATATATATTGTATATAGAAAAAAAAACAGGTGCATCTTTTTATTGTTTTGTGACAGTCGCACAGCCTTATCGCGGCTGTAGCGCTGCTTGCGACCTAATATGTAGGAGAACTAGAGTCCATAGTCAAATATAAAATGAGATGGGAGTCAAAAACTTACAATGATATTGTAATGCTTCAGGTGTCACCGTAGGCCTCACATCCATACCTCAAGGCATCGCCTACGCTTTAGTAGCTGGAGTTCCACCGCAAGTAAGCACAAACAATATATTTATTTCACCAAGCAGATAAATGCTATCGTTAAATTGAAAACAAGGAAAAATAACAGGTATTATGTTACCCAAGATAAAACTTGTTTCTTTTTAAAACGAGCTGGTGTATTTAGTTTAGTGTCTCAGTTTGGTTTTGAAATGAAAATTTTAAATATTAATACCTTAAGATACCTAGCTGATTGCTCTTGAAAAAAACATAAGGAAGGAAAAGTTTTGTCTTTTAACCAACGTGATTCTTTGTAGAAATATAAAAACTATATCGTTTGTTTGAATTTGATGATAATATCACTACAGGTATAATAAGTAGGCATAATTTTAACTACAAAGTTCTCTTAAAGTCCTAAAATAATCGTTTTACATTCTCCAATTAGATTATTCGATTGCTATACAGGGTGTCCCAGGAAACCTGTACCAGCGAAGGTCTAGGGTTAGAGGATACTAATACCCAACGTTTGAGCCCAATGTATGTTCCGCGATATTTAATAGTTTTCGAGATATGATTTTTTTTGTTGGCTGCGTTGCCGCGTTGAATAGCTATGCTAATCCTTTGAGCTAGAAACCAGCCAGATTTATTATTGGCCGTAACAGAATTTAGTTTTGGCGAAATTAATCGGTAATTTATTCTTTCGGTTAATCAGTCCTATGTAATAAACGGTTAATCAGTTTGTTTGACTAGCTCATAAGTATCATATTTCCAGGTGGGCCTCTACTCCAGCATATTCCCGGGCATAGGGTACGCTCTCTTCGGCAGTTGTAAGGACGTGACGGTAGGCCCCACCGCCATCTTGTCGGCGCTGCTCGCCAAGTATGTGGCGTACTCCGTGGACTTTGCGTACTTGGCCGCGTTCCTGTCCGGCTGTTGTGTGCTGCTACTGGGAGTTCTTCAATTAGGTAAGATAAATATACCGTCATTTGCTAACCACAGAGAATTTTTGAACATTGCTGCCATTTAAAACCATATTGTCTCTCAATGTAATTTTTTTGTAAATTTAGGTCGAATATTTTTTTTCTTCTTTTCTTTGTCGTTTTCAAATGCCGCTGCCATTTTTAAACCTCGCTGCCATTTTCAAACCCTGCTCCATTCTCAAACCTCGCTGCCATTTTTAGAACCCTATCCATTTTTAAAACCCATGCCATTTTTAAAACTCGCTTCCATTTTTAAAACACCTGCCATTTTCAAAACCTCGCTGCCACAGAAGAGAACCTTAGAACCATATACATAGCGTACTCTTTCTTCGGCAGTTGTAAGGACGTGACGGTAGGCCCCACCGCCATCTTGTGGGCGCTGCTCGCCTAGTACTATGTGGCATGCTCTGATGACTTGACTGAACTATAACATAAAATACCTTCTGGTAACATACGATTGCTATTAAACAAGAATTTCATGCTCTGCTAAGTCAAAATTGATTTTGTTACATTCATGTTCTAATTACTACTACTACTCCTTTGGCGCAGCGACCCAAAGTGTGTCTTGGCCTCCGACACAAGAGAACGCCATCTAAACCGGTCATGTTCTAACTACCCAATTTTAATTATTTTACAGGTTTCCTCCTAGACTTCATATCGAAACCAGTTATAAGCGGTTTCACGACGGCAGCAGCGCTGCAGATAGCTGCTTCTCAACTCAAATCGCTGTTTAGGATATCAGGTAAATTGTACATTATGCCGTATTGAAATTTGATTTGATTACTCAGTAAAACTAATTTAGTATTCAAAATTAATTGTTCAGCATTATTGGGTTAAAAAAATATGTCTTTCAAACAAATAGCCAAAATAACTTTTCAAAGTTACGTCGTATTTTTTTTCATTGATTTCGTCTTATATTTAATCGTCATAAGTTGTCTTATATTTAACTCGTACCAGGCAGTACCGACATTATATTGATGTGATTGCTTTGCCTTATTTTTTAGGTATTGAAGTAAAATTTTCCTTTCAAAATTATTGAAACTCCCCTTTAAATTGATGAATGATAAGTTAATCTATTACACTCGTGTTCTTCTTCAGGCAAGTCCGGCAACACGTTCGTGAGCGCCATAGTGAATTTCTTCTCCAACATCGCGACTGTCCAGCTGTGGGACACCGTGCTGGGCGTATCCTCTATTATTGCACTTATTATTCTTAAGGTAGGCTTTTAAATATTTTATATAAGTTTCTGCTTAACAAAAAGGCTTAATTTGCTTGAAACTTCGCTTGTGTAAGTGTTATAATATTATCCAGTTTAAAGAAAGAAAGAAAGAAAGTGTCTTTCTTTCTTTCTTTCTTTCTTTATAATATTATCCAGTTTTGTGGTAATCGGACAATTATAGTAGTATTAAACACTCGCTTCCTTTGCGGCAATCAAACATGGGACTGCGACAGCGCATTCTGATCTCCTTTTTGCACTCACAGTAAGCGCGTGCACTCCCTAGGCGTAGGGGGAAGCGAGTGTTTTATACTACAATAACTTTCTAATTTAAAATTAAATCGCTTGTAGTAAAAATGTTAGTATTTATTTATTGATGGCAGAAAGTTATTTTCGGTTATAGCACAACACCCTCATGGTAAAGGAATAACGTTTCTATTTGATAAAACTAAAAATACAACTTGCGATAATTAATAATTTTGTCAACTTAAAAGACCCACTTGCGTGGATTTAACCCGGGGTTACGCTTATCCTGGATTATATCATCATTCTGTCTGTCAGTTTATTTGACTATAGCAGAGACAGAAATAAGACGTAATTCTGGTTATACATCATGCACAAGTGGGCTTTAGATTTAATTAATATTTGCTAGCTAAAGTCCATTCATATTTGCTAGTCCAAGAATGTAAACAATCTTTTCGTAACTTTTAAAATAATATCAGAAAATAAAATAATTTTACTATTTAATTTAAAAAGATCTCAGTGTTAAACGATGAATTAGCTATGTATGTTGTAAGTTTTGTGTTCATATTGTTTTATAAATAATATTTTCGCTAAAAAGGAATGTCAAGATTGTTTACAATGTTGGACTTTACATAGTATTTATTCTATTTTAACATTAATTATTTTTCACCCACAGAAATCTTCAGTATCAGTATCAGACGCAGACTCCGCTTGTCGCCGCAAGACGCTCAAAACTTGGCAGTACTTGGTGCAAGCGAGGAACGCTATAGTTGTACTTTTTGCTGCCATTATAGCATTTGTGCTACATCTGTATGGGATCACACCTTTTGCTCTTACTGGTAAGTAAAGTCCGTTTTAAGGTTAACGCACACTTATCCGAGCCGAACGCGTCGAACGAGTCGAACGTCGAATTTTTGAATTCTTTATATGAAATCTCATGAACACTTCTCCGCGTCGAATCGTCCGAATCTGGAAGAATTCCAGAAATCCTAGACGAATTCGGATGTATTCATGAGATTTGGCTCTCTTTTCTCGTTCTCGTTCTCTTCGCTTTTGCTGTCGACTCGGACGATTCGTCGGGTGCTCAATATATTATCTTCTTACTCACTCCCACCTTTAGCTGTCACTCATAGCGCTATCTCGTCTAATCATAATCGATTTCTTCGATGCGGTCGATTCTTTCGGCGCGGTCGATTCGTCCGGTGCGGATATGTGTGCGAGGCCTCCTTGACTTCGATTCGTTCGACGCGTTCGGCTCGGATAAGTGTGCGTTCACCTTTACTTTGCTAGTCGAATATTGTAAACAATCTTAACATTCCTTTTTATTGAAATAATTCATTTTAAAATAAGACAAACACGAAATTCACAACCTACAAGTAACTCCTCTATAAACACAGATCTTTTTAAATCAAATAGGTATTTTTTTATTGATAATATTTTAAAAGTTATAAAAGAATGTAAGTAAGTAAGTGAGTCTTTATTTGCTAGAATACAGTTACAAAGATCTTAAGAATTTCACATGTCCAGTGCATTCTACCGTTAAATTGGTATGCAAATTTTTACATCTATATGTTATGATAATATTTATGTTTCTATAGTGTTTTATCACTATATATAATATATAAAAACCTTAGGAAGTTCGATGTTTCTTCTTCCTATGACTGAAAATGAGGTTAGAACACAGGTGCTCTCCTTAAATAACACTAATTCAGCGGGAAATGATGAAATATGCACTAACATACTAAAGCAATGTATTGATGAACTAACTTCTGTCTTAACTTATTTAATAAATTTGTCCTTTGAGAAAGGTACATTTCCTCAGAGACTAAAGCTGTCTATTGTAAGACCTGTCCACAAAAAAGGCAGCAAATACGACACTGGTAACTACAGGCCAATTACTCTCATTCCAATAATATCAAAAATTTTCGAGAAATGTATGCTAACTATAGGTAAACCGCTTCATTGAGACTTCGCCTGCGGGGTACAGGGGTGCGGGCGGAAAGACGAGATCGGGGAATGTAAGGGGTGCGGGCGGCGGTGATACACAAGAGACGAAATTTGCCGTGACAGTTCTTAAGATATGTGACGTCAGTCGTCACAATAGTGGTCGTCAGTGTCGACACTTTATAAACATTACATAACATATTGGAAAAAAATATTCGATTCAATACAATTACAACAATAAGAGTGAATTAGTTCTAAATATTACTATCCAAAATCGTGGATTTTGATCAATAAATAAAATGGAATTTTAAAATAAGATAGATTTTTTGGCAAAATTAAAAACTGCAAATAACATTATCTGGTAACTTTTGCGACGGTTTTGTTTGAGTGTATTATCGAGTTCATATTCATATCTAGTTTATATTCCACTGAGTTTAGATTTATATTTTATTATATAATATTCGTATATATTTAGAGCATTTATTTAAACACTGTTATTTAACAGTTTTCAAACGGTGGACTTAATGCTAGAATGATGTAAAATATAATTTAAAAAAAAACACGACAAAAATACAATAATATAGATTTTGTGTCCGAATATACTGCGACTCATCTTCAGACTTCAGTCAGACAGTATTCTCTTGTGTACTTCTGTCAAAGCGTCCGCAACTGTCATCAGATGCTATCGCTACCTGTGTAGCGAGCGTACTGAATTTTGAAAAGAATGTGCCTGCCGCCCGCACCTCTCACAAGCCCCGCTCTCGCCTCCCCCCGCGCCCCTGTACCCCGCAGGCGAGGTCTCAATTTCGCGGTTTACCTATAGATTAATACAATTCTGTACAAAATATAATATAATCAATCCGGATCAATATGGCTTCCAGAAAAAAAAGTCAACTACTCTTGCAATGTTTGCCATGATAAAGGAAGTTCTGACAAACGTAGATATAAAAAAGTTGACTACTGTTTTGTTTCTGGATATGTCAAAGGCGTTTGATATGGTTGACCATGACATTTTACTTCGCAAGCTGGAAGGAATAGGAGTCCGAGGAAATCCTCTCCAATGGATTGAGTCCTATATCCGGGATAGGCACCAAGCAGTTGTCATTTCAAAAACAATGAAAAAAAATCATTTCACTAGACAGGAATATCAGTCTCGGTATATCCATAATAGCTTTGGTGTTCCACAGGGAAGTGTGCTCGGGCCTTTTTTGTTTATTATTTACATTAATGACATAATCAATTTAATTAGACATAAAACTATATTATTTGCTGATGACATATCTATTGTTGTGACTAGTACATTAAGAGAAGGCTTAACACAACATGAGACTGAAATAAATAATACACTGTCTGACATTATTAAATGGCTAGAAATTAATAATTTGAAAATCAATTTAAGTAAGACACATTTTGTACAATTTAATAATTTAATAAAATATAATTTTAATATATCATATGATGGCGTAGTCATTCAACAAACTGACATTGTAAAATTTTTAGGTATATATATTGACGAAGGCATAAGTTGGAAATCACAAATTGAAAAAGTATGTGACCGAATTAATCGTTTTGCCTATGTACTGAAAAGGCTTCGCAACGTCACAGATCGTAAAACGATTCTTACAGCCTATCATGCCTATGTAGCCTCTGTATTGCGGTATGGGCTGCTTCTATGGGGTAATGGAGCTAATATAAATAAAGTGTTTGTAACCCAAAAGAAATGTATTCGGGCAATATATGGTTTACCGCCCAACCAAACTTGTAAACCTTTGTTCAAGGAACTTAATATATTAACAGTTCCTAACCTGTACATTTTCGAAGTGTGTAAATTTGTAAAATATAACCCAGGTCTCTTTCATAGAGCGGTCGATACATACACTCGTAACACTAGAAATCCCGAAAGACTTGTATTAAATTTTGCACCCAGAACAGCACTGTATAAAAAAAATTGTTTAAATATGTGTATAAAAATATATAATAAAATACCAAAACACATAAAAATATTGAGACCTCGTCCATTCTTGACAAAATTGTATACTTGGTTAATCGATAAGAATTATTATAGTCTTAAGGAATTTTTAGGATAAATTATTATGAAATTTATAAAACTGACATTTATTATTAATATTATTAGATTTTCACATGCTATGTTTATGGCGAAATATGCTGGAACTTAATTTTATTGCAATTGTAACCTTATTGTACCATATTTCAATGTGAATAAATGAATCTGAATCTATAAAAACTTAACAAAACAGGCTTGCCAATGTTGGTGGTCGAGTGGTACAGGCATGCGCCCGGATAGCGTAACACACGGGGTTCGATTCTTCGTCTGACACAGTTGCTTTTTAAGTGCAATTTATATTATTAGTTTATAAATACTTACACTTTTAAACTTTTACTTTATTTCAGGTCAAATCCACGGCGGTCTGCCCCGCTTCGGCCTTCCGCCGTTCAGCACAACAATAAAGAATGAGACAGTAGGCTTTGATGGCATGCTGTCTGTGTTCGGGGCCGAAGGACTCGTCATGCCGCTTGTAGCTATACTGGAGAGCATCGCCATCGCTAAAGCTTTCGGTAAGGTGAATAAGAAACACTGTAAATGGACACTGGGTTTGCTGGTCCCAGCGAACTTTGTTTCGCCCCGGCCCCGTCCCGCCCCAGCCCCGGCCCCGTTGAACGGGATAAAAAGGATCCTATGTCCTTCTTCTGTTTCTAAGCTACCTCCCCACCGTTTCGCCCCGGCCCCATCCCATCCCAGCCCCGGCCCCGTCTAACGGGATAAAAAGTATCCTATGTCCTTCTCCTGGCTCTAAACTACCTCCCTGCCAATTTTCAGCTGAATCGGATAAGCCGTTCTTGAGTTATAAGTGGTGTAACTAACACGACTTTCTTTTATATATCTATACTAATATTATAAAGCTAAAGAGTTTGTTTGTTTGTTTGTTTGTTTGTTTGTTTGTTTGAACGCGCTAATCTCCGAAACTACTGGTTCGAATTGAATAATTCTTTTTGTGTTGGATAGTCCAGTTATCGAGGAAGGCTATAGGCTATGTAACATCACGCTACGATCAATAGGAGCAAAGATATAGTGGTAAATGTGTAAAAAACGGGAGAAAGAAGTCACTATTCCACGCGGACGAAGTCGCAGGCAAAAGCTAGTATATAGATAAATGGAGTTCTCGTCCGACCTATCTATGTTTGTCAGTTTTGTTTGTTTATGTTGCTTTTTTGTCTTATTTCATCTGTTTTATTTTTACTTACAAAATTATGTCTGTTATGCTGTGTGTGTGATGCCCTTGATTAATAAATGTATTTTGTTTCTTTCTTTAAATTAGACTTATTTCGATTTTCGTGTTCACTTTTTACTAGCTACTTTTTAATGTGCGATCGAGGTTAGCAGTCACGACACAAAAATGGGCGTCACTTTAAACAAAAGACGAAGCGAGGTGCAAGAGCTTATGGTGGTAAGGTGGCTGTGACTTTGATACTAATGCTCGTTTCACCACAGACCAAACATTTGATTCATGATTTACTTGTCAATAACAATCAAGAACGCATAGACATTACAGACTGTCTGATTATTTATGTCTAAATAAATGGTCTCAATGAAGAGCATTGCTGAATATTTCTTAGTTATAGTAGTACGACATTATTTTAACTCGTCAAGTATGTATGAACGAGACACAATAGAATTTCCATTATTATGTGACTCCCGGCAGTCGTTTGATACCTGACTGATTAAACACTGGCTTATTCGCCATAAAAATCCACAGCGGATTTGCTCGTATGTACACTTGCCACGCAGTATTCTATGGATCACATTAGTTTCCATTCCCCAAATATATGTATATATTTTTACTATAACCCTGAAAACACATTTTTTTTATCATTTCCAGCGGGCAGCACCACCGTGGATGCAACCCAAGAGATGATAGCCATCGGCATGTGCAATCTGCTCGCCTCGTTCGCTCAAAGCATGCCGGCTACCGGGTCCTTCACGAGGACAGCCATCAACCACGCCAGCGGGGTCGTGACGCCTTGTGGAGCTCTCGTCAAAGGTGAGACACACTTTTAAAAGTACTTACTGTGATTACATTGATTGAGGACAGAATGGAAGTTGTCCTCAATAGGTTCACTGAGTTGCATGTTACTAATGTGCCACTAAAAATACCAACTTGTATTATATTGATTGATTGAGGACAGAATGGATTCTGTTGTCTTTAATAGGTTAACCGAGTTGCATGTTACTTATGTGCAAATCAGTGAAAGCAGCGAAATTTCATAATTTTTGAAGCAACATTTTTGACATTTCTCGTAGACAACGCTGCGACAAAATTGGTGTTTTCGTGTATTAAATGATTAAGAAGAATTTTTGAATGTCAAAAAAATATAAATATTTTTTAAGATTTATTAAAGATATCTACGTAAGTCAAAAGAATATTTGATGCAGCAGAAAATTGCAATTGTCTACGCGAAATGTCAAAAATTTTCTTAATAAAACACACTTTTACGGATTGATTCTGAAATCAATCCGTAAAAGTGTGTTTCATTAAGTAATGAGTATTCGCGTAAACTTCAGAACCAAATATGTCAAAAATTTTGCTTCAGACTTCGGCCGCAGGTCAGGGGAAAAGTAGTTGCGGCGCCCCAGTGAATATTTTTGGAATCTTTCCACTAATATTCCGCTGACCTGTAAAACTGATAGTGTGAACACGCAAAATAAAGCTTTATTGGACGTCTAGGCCGTAGGTAGACAAAACGATGGCAGTCAATTAAATAGTATTTTTTTTTATCAAGATATACTAAAAAAACAGTCCTTAATTCGTGCTTAAAGTAGTTCTTAATGTAAACTCCATTCATCTTTGCTAGTCCAACAATGTAAACAATATTTTTGTTACTTTTAAAATAATATCAGAAAATAAAATAAATTTACCATTTAATTTAAAAAGATCTGTGTCGAACGATGAATTAGCTATGTTGGAAGTTTTGTGTTTATCTTGTTTTAAAAGGAATATTTACGCTAAAAAAGAATGTCAAGATTGTTTACTATGTTGTACTAGTGAAGAAAAATGGATTTTAAATACTTAATTCAGACAACGACTGTTAAATTTTTTTTTTATATTATATGGGTTTGCTCTTGTCTCTAGACTATACCGAAGGCATAGACAGGGACGAAGATGAAGCAAGCTCACCCAGAAGAAGCATGTTCACTCTTTTTTTGAAAATAACAAAGTTATAGAATTGAATTTGAATTTTGTTTTGTTGCTCAAATCAATCGAAGCAGTTTTTTTTTGTTTCTATTTTATTCAGTAATAATAAATATTCTGTGGTAATGTCTTAAAATCTAATGTTTTGTTAAAAAAAAAACTTTTTTCATACAAGCTCAACTAGCTTCTATATGTGAAGACACGTAAATGGTTATTAGTATATAAGTAAGTTAGTAATTAAGGTTTAGTATACTGTAATGTTTTCCGAATAAAATAAAATAAAATAAAAATAGACCGATGGAAACCCAGATGCTTTACTAACTTTAACATAAATAGTAACCTTTTGCAGCATGCCTGGTCCTCCTGGCCGTGACGCTGCTGACGGACGCGTTCTACTTCATCCCGCGCGCCACGCTGGCCGGCGTCATCGTGGTGGCCATGGCCTCGCTCATTGAGCTGGACATAGTGAACACACTTTGGAGGAATGGCAGTGAGTATGGTTCATGTTTTTTACCTTGTTCGCACTCTAGAATAATTCTCTTCATTTTGTATGACAAAGCAACGTAAGGGGCGGAAAATATATCTCGAATTCGCAGAAAAACCTATTATAGCTCGAGATATAAAATATTAAATTTCTAAGTGAAAAAAGTTCCATTCAAAACTATGGTGAGCGATATCGATTTATATCTCGGGATATAATATACCTGTGTACTATTTCATTGTGACTAATAGCTTCATTCGGAGTCTACAAATTTGGCTTACGTTCTAGTAGAACGCGCTCGGTTCCGTTCGTTCGTTTTCTCGCTAAAAACCAACATTATTTTAACCTGAACTAGCCTAGAAATCACAATTTTGAGGACAATAATAAAATTGCCATAGATATCCAGAACTTTCGATATTTTGATATTATCCCACGTTGTAGTGTATGGCTCATACCATCTCATATTTGAGGCGAGGTCTTTGCTCAGTAGTGAGATGTTTACAGGCTTATAATATTCTGTTCATTCAGTTTCATAAAACAACGAAAAGGCAATTAAATAAAACGGTATTTTTAGATAATAAACAATAATGTGTGGAGTCTGTATTTAGTGAGGCCAGGTGCCATCTTTAAGGTTAATAATAAATAAGTAATAAATATGCTTAAACGTAAAATCACTATATGCCTTAAACGTAAAATATATACTTTATGCCTTAAACGTAAAATCATGGACGTGTGTATTCTGCCAGTGCTCACGTATGGCGACCAAACATGGTCTTTGACCGCTCGTCAGAGGTCCAATCTTGAGGTCTGTCAGAGAGCAATGGAGCGCAGCATACTAGGCGTAAAATTATCTGACCGCATCCGGAACACGACACTGCGCTCCACAACGCTCTTAACTGATGTCTCGCAGAAAGCTGCCCAACTGAAGTGGGAATGGGCTGGTAATGTCAGCCGCATGCCGGAAGACCTCTGGGCCAAAATTTGTACCCAGTGGACCCCCCTAAGTGGAAAACGGCCACGCGGTAGACCCAGAAGACGATGGCGTGACGAGTTAGACATGTTCGACAAAGACTGGGAAATAAGTGCCCAAAATCGTGGGAACTGGAGAAAGGGTAGGGAGGCCTTTGCCCTGCAGTGGGACACCACAGGCTCTTAATAATAAATATGCGCCAGACAACACATCAATTGTCTGGTTTCGTGGTAAGGAATTTTCTTCCTTGTGTCACGAAGTACCAGACAACGATTATGACGGGAGCGTCTCCCATAAATACTCAAATATACATATAACATCCATGACTTTGGTACAAAAGTTCGTGCTCATCACACTAACATTTGCCCCTTTGCCCATTTGCCCCTTCGAACTACTAACCAATACACCGAACGCTTCGTCTACTAATAATACTTCTGTGGTTAAATTTCTGATTTATTTATCGTTTGTCGTCGTCCCCAGAGCTGCAGCTAGTGGTGTACGCCGTGACAGTGATCACCGGCGCGTGCGCAGGGCTGGAGTACGGCATCTTGTGCGGCGCCTGCGTCGATGTGCTGCGAGCGCTGGCGAGCGCTGCGAGACCAGACTTTGATACGCAGTACTTTAAGGTAACATAGTTTATGGTTTCATGCAAATTTTAAAACTATGATCTTATAATTATAGGCATGCTCTTTGACAATTTCAATAACAAACTTGCATTTACTGACAACTCCAGAACTGTGAGACTGATTTGTATTATTTTTTAATTGTCTTAGTATCGATTATCTTTTGAAAAATTCACAAATTACAATAACAGATGGAACGCGCTCCGCTGGGTCAACTTTATAGAACGTTTACGCTTCGTAAATAATTCCTTATTAATTATAGGAATGTCAGGATATCATACACAGCATGTGGCCTGCAATAGAAGCAAAAATTTTATAATCAATGATTCTACAGAGTATACATACCTTGACCTGGTCTTAGTGCTCTATAATGCTATAACCCGTTCGCTGTAACATTTGAGACACAATAGAAATGTAATTGTTATCAAGCACCAGTGATAGCTGTGGCATGGAACCAGTTAACTCGAAAATATAGTAATCCAAAGTTATAATCCCTAATCAATGTATATTAAAATCGCTAACTCTTTGTAGTAAATGACAATGTCAAGTTCTATGACTGGATTTGGTTACTTCAAGGGCCTATGTTTAAATTTTTTGCTCTTATTATAGGCCATACCTTGATCATTTTTTACTTTGTTAATATAAATTGCACTTGTAAAAAGCAACTGTGACTCTGTGACAGACGAGGAATTGAACCCCGTATCTTACGCAATCCGGGCGTATGCCTATACCACTCGGCCACCGTCAGATTAACAAGCCTGTTGAATTTTGCAAGCGCTTCTTAACGCGTAGGCTGCGTGACATCATCAATGTTGCGAGATTGCTCTCACAATATCCGAAGGAAAATATTTTTACAAATATTTTAACAATCATTTTAACAATCAGGTAAGATGATGAAAGCCAATTTATAGTTTACTAGCTTTTGCCCGCGACTTCGTTCGCGTGGACTTCAGGTTCGTCCCGTCTAGTCTAGTAATAAGTAAGAAATACGGTAACTAAGCACTGCAGAGCCCTAAATTGTAGCCTATATGTTATTCTGATGTATAAGCTATATTGTGGTAAAGTTTCATTCAAATCCATTCAGTAGTTTTTACGTGAAAGAGTAACAAACATCCATACATCCATACAAACTTTCGCCTTTATAATAGTAGTAGGATTTTTGTTTTTATACGCCTGGATTGCGTAAGACACGGGGTTCAATTCCTCGTCTGTCACAGAGTTACAGTTGCTTTTTACAAGTGCAATTTATATTAAGAAGTTTGTATGGTGACAAAACACTATAAAAACAAAAATAAATTATTTTTACTGTGTGTTTGATTGTTAAACAAATTTTTTTTATGTTTATTTTTTCACACAGGTGGGCAATCAAGACTGCGTGCTAGTCACCCTCTCGGGCGCGCTCACGTACGCGTGCGCGGAGCACGTGCCGGCCGCGCTGCGGAGGCGGGCGCGCGCGCACTCGGCGCTGGTGCTGGACGCGCGCCGGCTCCGCACCCTCGATGTGGGCGTCGCTGAGGTGACGAATATTTATTACTGGAGGGTTGAGGTCGGCGACCTGTACGTGTGGCGATATCCTTTAAATGAGGGCTACCGTTTTCGTGCTCACTAGTTGGCGCCACTGTCGCGTGAGGTTCAGACTATAGCTTAGAATGGTGTGTAAATTGTCATGATGGAGAGAGAAAAAAAAACAAATTTGCCATTAACACGTTCCGGGACAGTGAAAGCCTACACGCGTGGAAACAATAAAACATCTATTGTGTCTGGAGTAGTGTCCCGGAACGTGTTAAATCTTAATATTACAAATACATCGGGCATGCCGCAATCCAGCTTTGTCAGGAAAAGAGGAGTAAGTACACAAGTTATTAAAGATTTAACATTTATTTTCTCAGTCCCCCTTTTAAAACACTCTCACTCATTGATCCGTAATTAGTTTTGGCCATAATTAATGGAAATTATTGCTAAATATTCGAAACAATAATCTAAATATAAATAAACCCGCACATCTATGACTGAGAGACCTCACGCTACACAAGCGCCCCTAGCGGCGAATTTTCACGCGTTAGCCCTCATTAAGGTCACTGAACACTAGGTACAGGTCAATGACCTAAAGGTGGAGGTCGATGCCCTCCCGGGGTCAATGATCGTCAGGTCTCTATCTATCTAAAGTAGGTATCGGTTGAAATTTAACGTCAAGGTCACCTTGAAGCCTAATATCAACAAGGGACTTGAGTGTATGAAGTCAAACAAAAAACTGTAAATACTATCGTTGATCTTTAATTGTCGACAGTGACATTTTAGTATGATCTCATCGATATGAAACATTTGATCCCTGAATGCTGTGATCTGGTCTTCTCGCCACGTAACCCTCATATTTAATAGCAAAAGCGATTTTTGAATATTTATAAAGAAAAAATTGGTTGCCTGTAAAGTCGGTATACGAGCGAAAGTTTTACGTGACAACGACTTTTGATGTCTGTCTCTCTCGCTCTTAGGCGGGCTAACCATACCCGAGTGGAAGGGACGCGTGCCTCTCACTCGCTCTCATTGTGAGCGTATAACGTGAGCGGAGCGTAACGCAGTTTCTTGAAGTGTCACCCGGCAAACCAATTTATAAGACGTTGTCACGTCAAAAACGTGCGTTTAGATAGCACTTGAAAAATTCGGTAGAAAACCGACAAGTCGGTGGCCGAGTGGTATAGGCATGGGCCCGGATATCGTAAGACACGGGTTCAAATCCTTGTCCGACAGAGTTGACTTTCACAAATGCAATTCATTCATAATATCAATAAAATCTATAAAATAAAAATAAAAACAACAGAAGCCATACTACACAACAAACTGACCTGCCATTCAATTTCAGAACCTAATATCAACGATACTGGACCTAGAATCTAAGCAGCACCGCGTGTTACTATGGAACCTTCCGGAACACATCGGCAGCCTGCTAGAAGATATACGACCAGGGTTCGGGACCAGATTCGTGAGCGGGCCCAGTATAGACCAGCATATATTAGGTAATATTACAGCATAATTTAATAAGATAATAATATTCTCCTTCCGATTTTCGGCAATGGTGGCCCCTCTCAGCAGAAACAGACTGCAGCATAAGATTAGGTTTTTTTACTGGATATATACTCTGATTTTTATAAGATAGACCAGAATGACAGCTTCAATCAAACTTGTTATTTTTTAATGTTGCTAGCGTCGTACTCATAGTGTTGTAACAATTCAATTGTACGCGATTAATTGAACTTGTAATATGAATTTTCATTAATGTGATTTTACTAATTAGGATAAATTATACATGTTAAACGTTACATAACGCTACAAATAAACGAAATACATCAAACAGTTTTTGTAAGGAGTAGAAAAATCTAGGTTTCTCTTGCAATAGCAATATTCTTGTATGTTCTTACCTATTTTGTCTTTTCAATACTTTCTATAAATTAATTCATTGAAATAATTATGTTTTTTTAAGGATTCCTGATTTTTATAAACAGATTTTATTTGAATATTTAAAAATCGATTATAAGCAACAATTGAATGAAATCGAAACTTTCGATTATTAAGGACCAACACTATTTTTAAATTACGAAAAAGTGGTCACCCACCAAATGTCATTTTGGTCTATCTAATTAAAAATCAGAGTATAGGAGATATTATACTGCCCAGATGTGTGCGCAATACACAAGTGCACTATCTGTTTCTTCACTCATTAATTCGGCTCGAAGGCTCCGACCGATGAGAGATCAGGCGCAGGACCAACGGCTTAACGTGCGCACCGAGGCACGGGGGTGTCATCATCACCAACATCTTGCCTCTGAGCTGTTTCTGTGAATTTTCAATACAGAAAAACCCAGAAACTATTTTCGGCTCGACTCGGGATTCGAACCCAGGACCTCTTGGGTAGTGACCAACGAACTAACCGCTGCACTAACGAGGCAGTTGAATAAGATAATAACAGAAGGAAGTTATAATATTTTAAAAGTATTGTATTATAACGCGATATAGATAGTTACGTTTTACGTTAGATACAGTCCAGCCTTTTGTTTAAAATTAATATTTTAATCATGCATTGATTGTGATACTGTTTGTGTTCCTGAAATAAAAATAGATATAAATAAATAAAAATTGGACACCAATCTTAAACATTGCTCTGATCTCAAAGTAGGTAGCTAAATGCACTTGTGTTATGGAAATCAGAAGGAACGGTGGTACTGTAACATCCAGAACCGAGATTAAATTTAGATTAAAAGAGCTGAGTGGGGACCATTTTGGTTACACATCGTAATTGTAGGTTTTTTTTGTTTTGTGATTTAAGTTAATGTCTTCACATGGTTTTACTTTTGATTTTCTATTATGTTTGTAATTTGATGTGATGTGTACCAAATAAAAATGTTTTCTTTCTTTCTTTCTGTTTTCTAAATTATGATATCTACAACCCTAATGCTTGCCACTACATCACGCAAGTTCTTATTCCTATTATTGCACTATTCTATCATTGTAGTAATTCTTTATCGCACATCACAAAAGCCAGTTACAATTTATACTGGGTGCCCCAAAAAGAGCGTGCCGAACTGAAGGTGATAGCTTAGCCATAGAGCATTCAAATAAAAATAACATGACTCTAATAAAAGTCTCATAGTTTGTGTGATAATGCCACCTTTTGTGTATTTTGATGTATGAAAAAAAAACAAGAAAGTGGCATGATCTCCCAAACCATGATACTTTCATAAGATTCATGTTATTTAAAAAGGTCTTTTGCTAAGCTGTCTCTGTCAGTGTCAATCTAATGTGCCATTTTTAAGACAAAAAGTGGCATTATAAAAAAAATTGAGTATATTATCTGAAAGGTGTAGACTAAACTAACTCCAGTGTTAGTTCGGCACACTCTTTTTGGGACATCCTGTATGTATACAGAAAATTTAAAAACTGGGGCAGTTGAATTGCTAATATTTATGAAAAAGAAAATATAGTGTTAGGAATTTATTGACAATTGGTAGATTTAAATTTTTGACATTTTGATACTTTTAATTATTCAATAAAATTTTGATGGAGCATTGTAAATGATTTGCATGCTATTTTATTAGCGAAACATGGGCACCTTTTTTAAAGTATAATATCAATGTTTTACCATGCTTTGAGCAAATAAACGATGTATTTATTTTATATTTAAGGTTCCTCCAATTAATTTTCAATTTTCAACTCCTGACACAAAACGAGAGGGTTGTTATAAGTTAAACGTGTATGTTTGTGTATCTGTCTGTGGTATCTTAACTCCCAAACGGATGAACCGGGTATCGTTTAGAATTTTATTTGTGTCATAGGTAATTTTATCCCGAGCATTCTTAGCCATGTTTTATGAAAATCTGTTCAGCTGTTTTTATTTTCTATGGGAGTTTTCTTGAATTAAAAATTGAATATAATAATTATATTATTTTTTTCAGGGCTGGACGTCATAAGAAGAGATCCAGTATATTAAATAAATATAATTCAATTACTTTTTTGTACATTCCATGTTTGTGTTACGATGATACTAATGAGATAATATGTTGTCTGTTTCAAGTTACCTTAGCGTAAAAATTATTATACATATGTTTCAAAATATTTAGTAATGTTAGAACTATTTTAGTAACAATACCGCCAAAGGATCTGTGAATTATAAACCAAAGGCTTACATTTTTATGAGCCAAAATAGGTGCAATCTATTACATTAGTGTAATTCCATTTATTGCCATATAAATTAGTTCAATTTATGTAATTAGAGATCCTACTTAACTATAGATTTTATTATAATATTATTTTTGTAAGTAGAATGAAGTATATTTCTATAGGTAAGTAAAATAAAATCAAATTAAATAAATATTTTTTAATATGTGTATTGTTTATCTATACTTGTTGTGACTGACTCAACCATATTGCTTCTATTTCAAGCCATAGAATTTATTCCTTTGAGTTTAATAAAATGTTCTTATTAAAAAGCTGTTAGAATACCTTTTAACATACTTCGAATTAAATAACTATACAGGGTGTAAAAAAAGTACGAGCCATATTCAAGGGGGTTGTTGTTAAACTTATTTTTATCTAGAAACGAGTTTGAGGCAGGACGGGGCCGGGGCAAAACTAAGTTCGCTTGGACCGCCCGCGCCAGTTCAAAAACAAAATAGAAAATTCTTCCAAGAATATTTTCTCTGCCTTCATAAATGTTTATTTCCGTCATTTTATATTACAATGCAGTATTACATTACAGAAGCTATTCCGGGGTCCGTTTACAGTCGACGTCAAAAAGGTTAACACATTTGTAATCTTGAACTTTGTATTTTCTGTTAATATTAATTAAAAACATTTAAAAATATATAATTTAGGGATATATCGACTTTATACCCCTGTGTTTAATAGGGTTGTTTTCTTAACATCTCATAGTGGCTTTTGCGTTATAGGTATTCAACTTAATAAATATTAATTTGTTTAATTAAAAAAAAGCTACGTTATAATAACTAATGGTATTACCTGTACACTGCTTTAAAAAAATCGGCACTTATCGAAATTAGGTACACGTTTCAAGGCTTTTTCCAGTTTCTGGAGTTGGGTTGTTTTAGTAGTCCTTGCACTTGTTATTTTGTAAATTAATATTCTTTATGTGTAAACAAACCATTTATCTACAATTTTACTTTGTGCAATGTTCTGTAATCGACAATTACCTACCTTACAATACCAAAAATGAGCATGGTAATAACTTGGTGTATTGGTTTGCAAGGGGCAAATGTTTGTGTGATGAGCACGAACATTTGTACCTAAGTCATGGATGTTTATATCGACGGTTCCCGGGCTATTTGTATGAAGCGACATTTTGGGCGAAATTGACTTATATACATATTTGGAATCAGCGAATTTTTCCGCGTCGTTTGAGCTGGGTTTGGTGACGATCTGGGCACTTTTTTGTCGCTCAATACAATCGCATTTTCGGGGCCTATTTTGCACTGCGATGTATGTACCGACACAAAATTTTGACAAATTTAGGAACTGTGTACTTAAGCTCACTATGAAATACCCGAGTTATTTAAACCCTCTTTCCTGGATCAACAATTTACAGACAATGTATGTTAAACCAATTAGCCTCACCTTATAAATATTTTGAAATGTCGCTTCATACATTTAGCTTTACTTTATGAATACATAAGATTGTCGCATCATACAATTAGCTTAACCCTACAAATACATAGTAAAGTCGCGTCATACAATGAGCTTCCTTATAAATATTATCTGCTTATTTCAGAAAACTTAATTACTCAGGCACGATTAGGAACAAATAAGTAAAAATGAAATCGGCGCTTAAACAAAATAGGCTATACACCACGAAAATGTATGGTATATGACATTTAAATCATTAGGTCAGGTATGAAATGAACAACTCTTCAATTTCATGCATTTAGCCTGGAGCTATTATTTTCAGTACTAGGCGGTTAAGTCATTTAGCCTGGAGCAAGAATTAATAAACCTAGGCGGATAAGTCATATAGCCAGGAACAACAAATACTTATCCTAGGCGGTTAAATCATTTGGCCTGGAATAAAAAAAATAAAAAAAAGGATCACTTTGTATTAAACGCCATGTATTTTTGTTAATAATAGGAATATCAGAAAAAAACCTAATCAGATTATGCAGAGTATGTAACGTAATCAATAAATATCTTTTTTTTTTTCAAAATTTAACAAATTGCGGAAATTATGTTTTTTTTTTCAGAAATCAAAACTTTAAACAGCTCTGGTGTAAAGTTTACAAAATGTCGCTTATTACGAATAGCCCGGGAACCGTCGATATGTATTTAAGTATTTATGCGAGACGCCCCCGTCATAATCGTTGTCTGGTACTTCGTAACACAAGGAAGAAAATTCCTTACTACGAAACCAGACAATTGGTGTGTTGTCTGGTGCATATTTATTATTATTATTATTTACTTAGCCTGGTTTGATTTAATGACACACTGCCCTCCTGAAGTGCCTTTTTAACCCTTTAAATGTGTATTTTATAAAATCCTGGAAAGCGTAGCGTATTTCCCAGGCCGAGTGTACCATCAAACCGCAGCTCTGCGCGAGCTATCGGGGGAGGCATAAATAAGGCTGTACGCGCCTAAATCGTCCATCCCCTGTCAAGCTTGCTCCGAATTCTTTAGGGTCTGCCCTAAGTTAGGAGATGAGGCATTGCCGGAATTCACAAGACACAAACATTTGCTATGTTTGTTCAAACTTCTTGATTACGTCAGCTTTCAAGCAAAAAGAAACGCATCCAAATTATCACTCGCTTAGGAGCTACGGTGCCGCATATTTGGAATCTTTACGCTACGCTACATACATAACCATAAAAAATATAGTAATATTTCAGATACCGTGTAAAATACGAAATTCTTATTATCTTTATGATTTTACTATGTAGTCCACCGATTCTAAACAGACCCACATGAACTCGAGCAGGACTGCTTTTGAATCGCCTTGCTTAGCATTTTGCCTGAACTCACACAATTAACGCAAAAAGCAAGATAGTTCAAAGTAAGCCTGCTTCACGAGCGTATGGTTGGAAAGCGTTTATACAAATACAAATACAAAATACAAAATTCTTTATTGCTTCATTTTAGTTTTACAGATAACATGGGTTTGGTTCTCCCTTTTGAGTTTGAAAAACTCGTGGCAGGGAGTGCCGCTCTTTCGTAACTAAAGGTACATAACACATGATGAACTATTTTAAAAAAACATATTGAAGCCTAAACAATCTTGGATACAAAATAACAGTGTTTATAAGAATATAGAACAATTTGTGATAAAATAACACTATTAAGCTTTCCTTTCAAGTTACAAACAGAAGCGTAAGAATGCCAAGTCACACATTCCAAAGACTACGCTGTAAATTACATTCCACATTATTCAACATTAAATTAAATTTGCCTCAAGTAGTAACCAAAGAAAAGTGAATTTATTAGCTCCATATTATACAGTGTACTACCTACTAACTCCCGCAACCACTATGCACAGTATACAGTCATCAGCAAATCAGGTTACCCACTTTTGTTAAAGACTAGTCCTTGTTGCAACTGTGTTTGTGTGTGTGTGTGTGTGTGTGTGTACGGAACAGATTCCTTGGGATCGGTCGATAACAGTGGAGTCCGCGTACAGGTACTGCCTCAAGTAAGGGTCATACTTAAGAAGGTTTCTGTGTCATCATAAGTGAGGGATCTTAGCCATGCAGTTACTAGTTCCTTACACTTATGGTAAGTTTCAGGATAGATATTCAAATTTCTATTCAATTTGTTGTAGATATGTGATGATTTGAAAGTGTATTGATTGCTTGCGAATACGGTCTTTCTCCTATGTATTGGGGCAACAATATCTTTCCTTCTTTTATTTTGTGTTAATGGATCATACTCTAATGATTTATGCTTCAAGAGAATAAGATGTAACAGGTATGACTTCCGAACAGTCAAGATATTAGTCATGGCGTATAGATCTGACGTTGAGAACCTCCGCTTTTTAAAGTACATAGTCTTCAGCAACGCCCTCTGAGCGCGCTCAGCGTCAATGAATCTGTCCTTTGAGGCTCCTCCCCAGATTGGAACACAGTATGCTATGATTGGGTGAACTAATGCTGTATAT
Organism: Pyrausta aurata; assembly: GCA_963584085.1. Classification (NCBI taxonomy): domain Eukaryota; kingdom Metazoa; phylum Arthropoda; class Insecta; order Lepidoptera; family Crambidae; genus Pyrausta; species Pyrausta aurata. The sequence continues at coordinate 13,242,419 of OY757263.1, read as the reverse complement.
ATTTTGTCAAGTAGTTCTTTATTTGCCACGTGTCTCAAGTTTTAAAAAATCCAAATAAGTTTCCTAATGCGGTTTGTTATGAGGTCCACTTGACAATGCCAGGAGAGCCTCTGATCAATCATAATACCTAAATACTTAGTAGATTCTAGTTTCTTAATCGTAGGGCAAGTGCAAGTGTTGTGTGAGTGTTCACTACATACGTGTATTTTTAGATCGTAGTTTGTGTTTGGCTGTGAGCTGTTATGGATTGAGAAGCATATAAAGTTGGTTTTTTCCGGGTTTAGAGTGAGCAAGTTTAGTCGAAGCCATTGTGCAACTTTGGAAATACCCAATTCAGCCACAGTTTTGAGGGCATCCCAAGAGGGAGCATGGAATACTATAGCCGTGTCGTCAGCGTATGATATAATACGAGCGTTTTTAAGGTTGATTTTAAGTAGGTCGTTTAGGTAGATTAAAAACAAAGTAGGCCCTAGGACAGATCCTTGGGGGACGCCGTAGTTACTACTAGCCTCTTCACTAAGATATGTACCCAGTTTGACCCTCTGTCTTCTATCTGTGAGATATTCCTTAAAAAAGTTGTAAGGGTAAGCCTCTGACGCCAATGTTCTCCAGTTTATGCACAAGAATGGGAGCAGAGACGGTGTCAAAAGCTTTTTTCAAGTCTATAAAAACCGCAAGGCATTTTTCTCCTTTGTCCAAAATGTCTACTATGGTAGTAGTTAATTCTAAGATAGCATCTTGCGTAGATTTGCCTGACCTAAACCCGTATTGAGAATTAGATAGTATATTATGTTTATTAATACCTATACGAAACTAGTCTTTTGTTTATAAGTTTTTCTATTATTTTAGATACCGAACATAAAACAGAAATTGGTCTGTAGTTATTGACATCGTCTCTGCCTCCACACTTGTGCACTGGCGTAACTATGGATTGCTTTAAACATTGGGGAAAAGCTCCCTTATTAATACATAAGTTAGCTAAATGGGTGATGAGTGGAACTATCTCGTTGGAAGCAAGCTTAAGAAATTTGGCAGGAACGTTGTCCCAACCTGGAGCACTATCATTCTTAAGATCCATAAGGATGTTAAAAACTTCAGTCTCATCTGTCTCAAGAAGCGCCATAGAGCTTAAGTGAGTGACACTAGAATATGTCTCCAAAGGCGTTGTTGGGGTCAAAACACTTAGCATATGGGATCTTGCCAGTCTTTCTCCAACACTAGCGAAAAAGTAATTTACAGTGTTTATAGATTCCTGGGGCGTGGATTTGGTGCTCAGCAGTGGGCTATTGTCTGTTTTTGCTGATTTTAAATATGATATAGTTTTAATGTTTTTCCAAAGAGTTTTAGGGTTGTTGAGAGAGTCCTGTAATAGCTTACGTTCGTAGTCACGCTTTAGTTTCTTCGTTAGGTTATTGACAAAGTTACGGTACCTCTTATATGTAATATTGAGCACCTCATTAAAAGATGAAATATGAAACCAAAAATTGCGCACGGGCGGGATTCGAACCAGCATCTTTCTGGCAATCCGGGCCAACTGCTCTTCCAATTGAGCTACCGTGCTGTCGGTTCGACCGCGCGAAATTCTTGGTCTCATTGATACGTCATTGCGTGACGTTAGCGCCATCTACCCGTCTGTTTATGCAACAGCGGGCCAAGTAGTTATTCTTTACAATTTTAATAAAATATGACACTGTGAGTGTTAAAAATATTGTAAAACCATTGAGTAGCGAAGCGTTATCATTTCTAAGTTGAATTTATTCTGTAAAGAATAACTACTTGGCCCGCTGTTGCATAAACAGACGGGTAGATGGCGCTAACGTCACGCAATGACGTATCAATGAGACCAAGAATTTCGCGCGGTCGGACCGACAGCACGGTAGCTCAATTGGAAGAGCAGTTGGCCCGGATTGCCAGAAAGATGCTGGTTCGAATCCCACCCGTGCGCAATTTTTGGTTTCATATTTCATCTTTTAAGAATAAAATATGACACTGTGAGTGTTAAAAATATTGTAAAACCTCATTAAAAGGTTCAGAACGAAGCCTTTTTTGTAGATTATTTCTATTACTGATGCAACGCAAGATACCTTGTGTCATCCAGGGCTTAAGCACTCGTTTTTTCTTTGCTATATGAGGTTCAGAAGTAGCGTCTTTGACCGATTCCACTAGAGTGTTAAAAAGTTTCTGCGCAGCTAAGTCTGGATCACTGCATGTAAGTATGTCACTTGTGTCTTTACCTCTAAAATTATCAATTGCTTTATTCATATCTAGTTGCGGTTTACTAGCACGTGGTTTATTTTTATTTTGGTTAGATAGTTGCAGAAAAATCATGCAGTGGTCTGTAATAGATGTGTTTAAAACTGCAACCTTTGCTTTGACTTTATTTTTGTCTAACCTAAGCATCATGTGGTCAAGACACCTACTTTCCCTGGTGGGGAAATTATGACCCATTTCGATGCTGTGAGTACTTAACATGTGGAGGTAATTCAGCCTGCTCTTACGATCAGTAGTATTTTCAGCATCTTTATATATAGTGTTGATATTGATGTCCCCGACCAGGATGACACACTTGTCTGGTTTTATACGGCTTAAGTGTAGATCCAGGGAAGTAACAAAATTATCTACGTTAATAACAGATGGGGAACGGTACAGAGCCAATATGATACAGCTAGGTAATTCTAGTTGAAGACAAGTTACATCAATTAAAGCAATCTCATTAGTACGGACTGTAATGTTGTCTTTAACGTAGGCTATGACACCATCATTTTTATTAAAATGTCGCGTTGTGTAGTGATGTGTATAAGAATCAAGTATCGGTATCGGTTTGTCATCATTGGTGAAACACTCGGTTAGAATGATTATATCGGGGTCAATATTTATATGCGCTAAGGAAAGAAGTAAGTCGTTAGAGTGGCAGTATATGCTACGTATGTTTTGCGATACGAGAGTGAGGTCTCCATGTTTAAGATTTATTCTTTGTGTTAAGTTGTTAGCGTCACATAAAAAGGACTGCGAGTTTTCACTATAGTCAATGTCGTTTAGGGTGTTTAATAAATCACTCATAAAACGATACGATAAAATTGGTTAGATCAGTTTTATCTATGAGGCAATGTATGTTATAGATCCTTATTAAGAGTTTATCATAGTGATATGTTTGGAAGTAAATGTTTATGAAAGCAATAAAAATAGAATAGATCAAGAAAATGATTATTAAATTCAAATTACTATTTTATATGAAATGGCTTTTCATGTCTTCATGATTCATCAATTGAAAAATCGATAAAATAATTAAAAGAAGTAAAAAAAAATGTTTGGATGAAAACACGGATGAGCTTTATTTTCGTAAAAGACTATCAAATCAGTTATTTTTAAAACCGGAGAAATCTGACCCGAATTGACGTAACTTTGTGAATTTATTCTATCGAGATCGAGTCATCTTTATTAAATCGTGTTTCCATCGGATAAAAGCCCTATAATAATAATTATCCTCAATAATAATATCGAAAGTTTTTATTTATATTTTTTTTTATTAAATTTAAATTTGTCTGTTGACTACTTCATAAATGGTAGCAACATGTTTTCCACGAATACCCGTCTACTTCCCCTCAAATATTAGTGCAAATGGCGACCTCGGCGCGCGCGCAGTCTGTCACAATAGTTATTTTATATTCGCCAATTATCCGTGGATTTCGTGGCGAATTTGTTTTATTTAAAGTGTTTGTTTGTGAAATGAACAATTTACTATGTGTGTAGTGAATTAGTGATATTGGTGTAAAGACTTCTTGCAAAGTGACCCGTCTGCACATGCCAGGATTTGTTGGAGGTAGCTGATAAAAGGTTCGTGACTTCGGCATTTTCATTGAGAAGCTGCCTTTTGATTGTGGGATATAATATCTTAATATATATTACGATATATTTTATATCCCGAGATATATCTTTTACCCGTTCACACTATGGGCTATATATTTTCTTAGTTTTGTATGGGATTGTCCACCACCGCGGGGGCGGAGGCGCTTGCGGGGGGCGGAAAATATATCTTTCTCGAATCGCTCAAAAACATTATAGCTCGGGATATAAAATATTATATTTCTCAGTGAGAAGGGTTCCATTGTAAACTATGGTGAGCGATATCGAGTATATCTCGGTTTATTAATATATATTTCCAAGTGAATAGGCAGCTTAATACTTTTATGTTGTGGCCGAGTTTTTCAGAAAATCGGTTGTTGTGTATTTGTTTTGGTACCCAAATATTCGCTATTCTTTGAGTTTTCACTCACCTACCTACCTTCTGTTGTTTTTATTGCGGATCTTGCGTGTGGGTCTTGCACGTGCAGTTGCTACTGAGAATATTTTTTAATAGGAAACAGAAGGTCTGTTACACAGCTTATTTTAGGTTAGTTATATTACAGCTGCTTGAGATAAAGTTGTAGTCATCTGTTTATTGCGTTACACTCAGATTCCTTCAGCGCTGTATAACGTGCAGTAAGTACTTAGCAGTTTATTTAGTATTTTGAAAACCATTTTTTTAATAAACTTTCAGAAATCGCTTTAGATCGATGAAGGTATTGTGATTTAGATTTTGCTTTAATTTAGCAGGAGTTGTAAGTAATAACATTATATTTTTATTATTTCACTTGCCTCACTGTCACTGGTATAGTAGTCAGAGCGATGGATGAAAGTAGGAGGCCTGAAGGCTGAAGACGGAGTCCGATATTTAGTGATGAGTGATGATGACACACTTCCCGTGCCAAAAAAATAATGTTAACGGTGATAAAGTCGTTAGTCCATTTGACCAAGCGCAAAAGACCTTTTGAATTTGATCGCCGTCTTGAACTATGACACTTCTTGTCTTCGAAACAAGGTAGATTATGAAGAAAACTATTATTTTTGAAAACCGCCACGATTCTTTGACTTATCGCACACTGCGTGAGTAGCGTCAGACAAAGCCAACTCGCGGCAATCCCGCAGTTTACTTTAAATCGTAAATACGGACGGGAATTCCATCTCGGTGCTGCGTTCCGACTGCTCCTGGGTTAGCCTCCCTAAGCCTACTAATAGTTTATTTTATTAACAGCATAGTCAAAAGCCGTGGAAAACGGGAGGCCTAAGGTAAGATAAGATAACTCTTTATTGCACATCACATAGAATATTTACAAATTTGTTAAAAAAATTAATGTACAATGTAGGCGGTCTTATCGCTATGAGCTAAGTTCAGCAGTCATCATCATTATCAGCCAAAGGACGAATCACTGCTGAACAAAGGCCTCCCCCACGGTTTTCCGCGCGACCAGTTGTGAGCGGTCTGCATCCAGTGCTAATCATTATTTTATAATATTGCGCTACATAAAGTCCACCGTCTTACTTCTAGGAAGCACTGCCATTGCCTGGATCAGGTAGTCGCTCGGTTTCAGCGAAGGACTCGAGAGCAGTTCTATCCATTAACGACAACTAGTTTACTGTAGTGAATCGAGTTTGTTTTACTAGGGAAACTGTAGACAATTCTTCACTATCTTTTACTACTAAAGTGTATATCTTGAGTTGAAAAGTGTGTCTAAGAAAGTCCCTGCCTATCCAGTAATGTCACAATCCGAATGCGCCCTCTCCCGCAGTTAAAATTCGGGAGTTAAGCCCGTTGAGTAATGGCCGCGATCGCAGCGACATCTATAATGTTTCGCAAATAACCCGATAAATACAATCATTTGTATCCCGGTTTTGCTTAATCCGCATCGCTTTAGACTTTTGTTATGACCTGTCAAAGTAATGTGCGTCTGTATTTGAAATGTAGAAGAATGTATGTACTAGAATATATTATAAACACTAGAAAACTCGCAAGAGACCGCTTCTAGCGAGAAGCCCACTGAATTCTTTCTATGGAGTGTGTTCCTACCTCATTAATTTACCATTTGTTTCTGAGATGGAATAAAGTATGAGTCATGGGATATTGTTTTGATAGGTATTTATCACTTGTTTCCTAATCAAGTTACTTTTACAGGATCATTATTTTAACTTCTCGCCACCATTGTTGAATTGAAATGCATATTTTTTAACTACATTTGTATACAAAATAAGCGATCGGTAGAAATAAATTATATGAACAAGATAGATTGTAACTCTGTATTGCACATCACAAAAGTCAGTAACAAAATTCAAAAGTTTTATGCATTAAAATAAATTGCATAATTTATTAAAATTAATGAATGGTAGAAGGTCGAGGCCTGTGACCGAAGTCTGAAGCAAACAATTTTGATATTTCGCGTAGACGATTTAAATTTTCTAATTTTCTGCTGCATCTAATATCCTTTTAACTCACGTAGCTATATACAATGTGTCCCGACATCAGTGTCGGTGCCCTTAATGCTATAAAATATATAATTTTTTATCGACAAATTGGCCCTCTTTTTTAGGGTTCCGTAGCCGAATGGCAAAAAAACGGAACCCTTATAGTTTCGTCAAGTCTGTCTGTCTGTCTGTCTGTCTGTCTGTCTGTCTGTCTGTCTGTCTGTCCGTCCGTATGTCACAGCCACTTTATTCTGAAACTATAAGCATCACATAGCTGAAACTTGGTAAGTAGGTGTATTTTGTTCACCGCTTTCCGATTCAGATACAAAAAGTAAGAAAAAATAATATTTAAGGGGGGGCTCCCATACATGAAACTTAAACCTAAAAATTTTTTTTTACTCAAATCTATGCGTGTGGGGTGTCTATGGATAGGTCTTTTAAAATGATGTTGAGGTTTCTAAAACCATTTTTTCTAAAAGTGTAAGGTTTGAGATATAGACGCTTCCAAAGTCGTAAAATGGGCGTCCCCCCCCATCTAACTTTTGAACTAAGAAAGTGAAAATTTTGAAAAAAATATATGATGTAGATCTCAACAAAAACTTGCAACGAAAATTGGTTTGAAGGAGATCGAACCAGTAGTTTTTGAGATATTGCACATTTTTATCAACCGCAAATATAACTTTGTCTTTCATACAAACACTATGAAAAACAAAGTTATTTTTGTTGTCGCAATATATTGTGATGTTTTCGTTAAGTGAAAGTAAGTGGACCCTGAATTCAATTAAGGGTGGCACGGAACCCTCAGTGCGCGGGTCCGACACGCACTTAACCGGTTTTTTTATTTCTGTCCAAAGAAGTGTAGGACTTTATTTTAGTGAGCATTCTCTTCTATCGTTTTAAAATAATAATATTAATTTTTTTTTGGTCTTTTAATATTTTTTTCTATTTTTTATCACATGAAAATTTAAATACGATGTGGCCGCCAGAATACAACCGTGACAGAAAACAAAAAATTGAGGGCCAATTTGTCGATAAAAAATCTATAGTTAATCATAGCATTAAAGGCTCCGACACTGATGTCGGAACACATTGTATATATTTGTAATAATAAATCTTTAAAAATATTTGTAATTTAATTTTAGTCATTAAATACACGAAAACACCAATTTTGTTTTAGCATTGTCTACGCGAAATGTCTAAAAATTTGCTTCAGACTTTGGCCGCTTGGGTTGCATTGCATTTAATAATATTACCCATGATAAGGTTTTTCAAAACATGACAGTGACGGACAGGAAAGGGGAGGGGACTGTAGAATTACCACAATATTACTTTTTTCAAAGGGAAATGGGAAAGGGTGTACTTGTTAGAATGCGGTGGAAATAGCTACATACACTTTTTCTTTCAACAGATAAAATGTTAAGTGGAAAGCCATTTTAAAACGGGTCCTTGCATCCAGTAAAAGAAATTTACCATCGTGGAAATTCAAAGTGGCATTAGTTTCCTTTTGAATTATTTATCCAAGATATCTCTTCTTCTTAATAGGTCACTCATTGCTGAGTATCAGACCTCCGTATTTTGTCAACCAACAGTTTCCATCGGTTGCGATCTGTCGCTTGGTGCAGTGCGTCGTTGATCGGTGTTTCCAATCGCTCGGAGATCTGGAGCCCTATTTTTGAATCATTCGCTTCAAGATGGCGAGTGATTTTCGTTCGACGTAGTGTCAAAAGTCATAGAAAAAAAATCGTTTTCGAAGTGATTCAAAAATAGGGGCCCAGTGCTGCGATTCTCGCGTCATAGAACTTTTTACGTGTGGTAATTCGATTGCAAGTTTCACCGTATTACCTTAAAAAACAAAGTAATATATCCATACGTAAATAAACTACGGCACGGAAGGAATCGAAATGCATAGAAATTGTGACCCCGTGAAATCAAGAACTAAATTTTCTTCGACAAAGTAAATTCGATCGGTGAACTTTATTCGTATACGAACTGCACGAGAATTGACCCCCTATCTAACCATAGATTTATCTAAGATATAGGTATCGTAAATTAACTTCGCATGATTTATTTTATGCTTGACGACCTGAAAATTCAAATCATAAGATGGTTGTTTTCAGCAACTATGTTCGAAAGTATATTCTAGAACTAAAAAGTTATTTATAGCTCATCTTGAACAACAGAGTACATTTATAGTTGCTGCACGTTCTCAGTAAATGATGGCTTCGCGGTGAGGTAGCAACGTTTACAAATATTCTAGCAGAATATGCGAAGACTTGTAACTCATTATTTAGTGTAAGATTCGTTCAGTAACAACACGTGAACATGCAAGTCATAATGTTTTGATATAACTTATACACAACTGTAAAGTACATTTGAATTAAGAATTAGTGAAGTTTCGTTGAAATCCACCTTATCATGCTATAAAATTTATATGATTAGGTTTTAGATATATTGAGTTTTTATACACTAACTAGCGAACTTCGTTTCGCCCCCAACCCCCGTTTTATGCTATAAACCTCACGGAGCCCAAGACCTTTCCAACGAATGCAAAACCGTGGAAATCGGTTCGTGCGTACTGGAGTAATAGCGTCAGGGAGGAAAGCCCGACTTATTTTTATATAGTAGATGAGGCTATTTGGGCTGTTTTTTTTTATTAATGATAATGACATTTGTATATGAATAAATATGAGTTTTAATGTTTGCATGGCGGAAAACATTCACTACTATATTAACTCGTCAAGTATGTGTAAACGAGAATTATGAACGGGCGCAGCGATGGATACAGAAACGAAATACGAGTTTTAAAATAATTTATTTAAAATTAAAAAATACAATCTAATTAATCTAGGGGAGTGACAATGATCGATGTGAGATCAAAAGTGATTCCAAATTGACGAAGGCCGTGGCGGGTCATGACTTAGTTTTAGTCGACTCAGCGGAGCCGCGCGTCACTTGCAGTTTCTTGTGCAATCCAAATCTGGGTCGATGGTTCGATGCTTCATGAGCATTGTTGCTTTTAGGGTACCGTGGTATAACACCTCCCCCCGAAGAGCAGCAACTGTTGGAGAATCTTCTTCGAGAATGTTGCTGCTGCGATGCTGGGGCTATCACGACGTTTATCTGGGACTTATGCATATGTGTGTGTCCATCTCTTGAGCGTTAAGAATGGGAGGAGTCTCGACGTTTGAGACATCTTCGAATAAGCAAGTCGATAATGATCGCAGCTGTACTCAACAGTACTACATACATGGGAATAGTAGTGTGATAGAGGCTGTCATCTACAGATCGACTTAATTCCACTGGATGTTGCAGAGAATCTGGATCTTCGAGTTGCTGGCGTGCAGATTTTCTAAACTTATTGAGTTAAGTTTTCGAGAAAAGCAGTGGACTGGAGAGCTTGCATGTGGCGTCTTTCTTCTGCCTGCGTAGTGATGAGAGTTTGAATGCGGTCTACTTGATCTTGCGGCTTGAAGTTGGTCTTTACCTCGCAGACATACCAAGTGTTTGACTTCGGACATTCTGTCTCTATATACATTAAATCGTTTCTATGTATTGCTATGTAAGGAGAGGCTGGGATTAGGATATTGTAGTTTTTATTAGGAACAATAACTAACTTGTATAGATTGTATTAGTGTGGGATGGCGATCAGGATCTGGAATACTAGAACTATTATATTTTGAAAGTAGTAATATTCTAATTTTATAAAATCGTAGTATTCTCGGTGATTTAAATCTACGACCTCGTCTTTATTACCGCCCGTAGTTTGCTTAACATACAATTTAACACATTTAAACCTAACATTTAGTGATGTGTGCTCGATGCACAAATATACGGTAAAAGATTTTCTAACTTATTTGATTCATTTGCTAAATCTAAAAGAAACTGCTCTATTTAATTAGGTCATTTTCTCTATCCGCTTCGCTTTGATTAATTAATTCTAAAACTTTTTCTATCCTGGCTTGTCCGACTGGTCGGGGTTCTGAAAATCCTCAACATTTACAGGTGGAGGACTACCTTCCAAGGTCTCGGAAACACGGTCAGCGTTTGGTAATTCGAAATATTTATAATTAGATTCTACATGCATACTTTTTACATTATCATTATTATAATCGTAATAGCATTCCGGCGTCGCGTAAAAGTAATCTGAGTAGGCGCTATAGTAGGGGTCGTATTCATAATCAAGGCATTCATTTAAACGCATTTCTGGTGTTTTAATATAATTATTAGGTGGAGGGTTGCCAAATTTACGCCAATCATGCCCACTAGGAGGTAGTGGCTCACTGACAAAGTGCCTGACGCCACTCATGGCTTTCGGCGCCTGGGGGTTATTAACTGGGGGGTTCCCATTGGACCTAAAATTATAAGTTTGAGGGTTGAAACCTAAAACTAGGGCTCGAAACATCTGTTGAGTATGGTTCGGGACACGATTTATTTCCGTTAGATTTGTATTAGGCCTCCATTGAGGTGCTGGTTGTGGCATTATGAATGGTTGAGGACGACTAGATCCTGGCATGTTAAATGCGAAGGGCTTATTGTGCGGCATATCAGGTTGTAAGGTTGGCATATGAGCTGGGGAGTTATAAATAGGTATAATCGGTGAAGAAAAAAGTGGTGGCTGTTTCTTAACAGGCTCGTTTCTTCGTTGAAGATATAGAGTATTAACTTCATCTTGCACGAATTCTAAAGCTTGCTCTATAGATATGGGCCTCATGCACCTGATACGCAATCCTAATGGCTCATGTAATCCACGCAAATACGCTTGTAAAGTTAATTTTCGGTACAGCTGACATTTGGCCTCGACCGTGGCTGCAATTTGATCGTGTAATGTTACATAAGTCATAATCTGGCAGCGCTCATAGAATTCTTGTGGGGTGCAATGACCCTGTGTCTGCAAAGCTAAATCGTTATACAATGCGGTTTCGTCACGTTGATTAGCGAAATTATTAATTAGGGCATTTCTCATTCCTTGCCAATCGAAGGGAATGCCTTGCGAATTAATGAGACGACCAGCGGGTCCTGTGACCTTATTTAAAATGTCATTTAATAACGCCTGATTCTCTAATTCGGGACCTACTACTAAATTTACATATTTTGCTACTAACTGATCGCAAATATTAATGAACCGGGTAAGTACATTGGGATTGCCGTCAAATTCTGGGATCATTCTAAATGCTTTATAGATTGCATCTAAGGTGTCTGCCATACCTACTGCCTGTTCTATTTGTGGCACTACTTCCTGTTCCCCTTCGATACAATCTGGTATATCTAAAGCCCTATTGGCGTCTACTGTATTATTTCTACCTACCATAGGGGTGTCAGACCCCGATTGCCTTGGGTGAAAAATTTTGTAGAGGAAAATTACACACTAGGGAATGGAATAAGGACTACAGTAAAAGGAAGCAACACAATGAAAGATTCAAGTGTACTCACAGTTTCATATCTCTTGGTATTTCTGTATCCTCGGTATCAATGTTCGGATGCCTTCGCTGCAGCTCGTCGTAGATTCAGGATACTCGTTGAACGTGACTTGAGAGCCACGCGACGGGTTTTCGGGAACGCGTATATTCTCGATGAATAGCAAAAACCGCGATCGCGAGTATCCTACCGACTGCGCCAATTATGAACGGGCGCAGCGATGGATACAGAAACGAAATACGAGTTTTAAAATAATTTATTTAAAATTAAAAAATACAATCTAATTAATCTAGGGGAGTGACAATGATCGATGTGAGATCAAAAGTGATTCCAAATTGACGAAGGCCGTGGCGGGTCATGACTTAGTTTTAGTCGACTCAGCGGAGCCGCGCGTCACTTGCAGTTTCTTGTGCAATCCAAATCTGGGTCGATGGTTCGATGCTTCATGAGCATTGTTGCTTTTAGGGTACCGTGGTATAACACCTCCCCCCGAAGAGCAGCAACTGTTGGAGAATCTTCTTCGAGAATGTTGCTGCTGCGATGCTGGGGCTATCACGACGTTTATCTGGGACTTATGCATATGTGTGTGTCCATCTCTTGAGCGTTAAGAATGGGAGGAGTCTCGACGTTTGAGACATCTTCGAATAAGCAAGTCGATAATGATCGCAGCTGTACTCAACAGTACTACATACATGGGAATAGTAGTGTGATAGAGGCTGTCATCTACAGATCGACTTAATTCCACTGGATGTTGCAGAGAATCTGGATCTTCGAGTTGCTGGCGTGCAGATTTTCTAAACTTATTGAGTTAAGTTTTCGAGAAAAGCAGTGGACTGGAGAGCTTGCATGTGGCGTCTTTCTTCTGCCTGCGTAGTGATGAGAGTTTGAATGCGGTCTACTTGATCTTGCGGCTTGAAGTTGGTCTTTACCTCGCAGACATACCAAGTGTTTGACTTCGGACATTCTGTCTCTATATACATTAAATCGTTTCTATGTATTGCTATGTAAGGAGAGGCTGGGATTAGGATATTGTAGTTTTTATTAGGAACAATAACTAACTTGTATAGATTGTATTAGTGTGGGATGGCGATCAGGATCTGGAATACTAGAACTATTATATTTTGAAAGTAGTAATATTCTAATTTTATAAAATCGTAGTATTCTCGGTGATTTAAATCTACGACCTCGTCTTTATTACCGCCCGTAGTTTGCTTAACATACAATTTAACACATTTAAACCTAACATTTAGTGATGTGTGCTCGATGCACAAATATACGGTAAAAGATTTTCTAACTTATTTGATTCATTTGCTAAATCTAAAAGAAACTGCTCTATTTAATTAGGTCATTTTCTCTATCCGCTTCGCTTTGATTAATTAATTCTAAAACTTTTTCTATCCTGGCTTGTCCGACTGGTCGGGGTTCTGAAAATCCTCAACATTTACAGGTGGAGGACTACCTTCCAAGGTCTCGGAAACACGGTCAGCGTTTGGTAATTCGAAATATTTATAATTAGATTCTACATGCATACTTTTTACATTATCATTATTATAATCGTAATAGCATTCCGGCGTCGCGTAAAAGTAATCTGAGTAGGCGCTATAGTAGGGGTCGTATTCATAATCAAGGCATTCATTTAAACGCATTTCTGGTGTTTTAATATAATTATTAGGTGGAGGGTTGCCAAATTTACGCCAATCATGCCCACTAGGAGGTAGTGGCTCACTGACAAAGTGCCTGACGCCACTCATGGCTTTCGGCGCCTGGGGGTTATTAACTGGGGGGTTCCCATTGGACCTAAAATTATAAGTTTGAGGGTTGAAACCTAAAACTAGGGCTCGAAACATCTGTTGAGTATGGTTCGGGACACGATTTATTTCCGTTAGATTTGTATTAGGCCTCCATTGAGGTGCTGGTTGTGGCATTATGAATGGTTGAGGACGACTAGATCCTGGCATGTTAAATGCGAAGGGCTTATTGTGCGGCATATCAGGTTGTAAGGTTGGCATATGAGCTGGGGAGTTATAAATAGGTATAATCGGTGAAGAAAAAAGTGGTGGCTGTTTCTTAACAGGCTCGTTTCTTCGTTGAAGATATAGAGTATTAACTTCATCTTGCACGAATTCTAAAGCTTGCTCTATAGATATGGGCCTCATGCACCTGATACGCAATCCTAATGGCTCATGTAATCCACGCAAATACGCTTGTAAAGTTAATTTTCGGTACAGCTGACATTTGGCCTCGACCGTGGCTGCAATTTGATCGTGTAATGTTACATAAGTCATAATCTGGCAGCGCTCATAGAATTCTTGTGGGGTGCAATGACCCTGTGTCTGCAAAGCTAAATCGTTATACAATGCGGTTTCGTCACGTTGATTAGCGAAATTATTAATTAGGGCATTTCTCATTCCTTGCCAATCGAAGGGAATGCCTTGCGAATTAATGAGACGACCAGCGGGTCCTGTGACCTTATTTAAAATGTCATTTAATAACGCCTGATTCTCTAATTCGGGACCTACTACTAAATTTACATATTTTGCTACTAACTGATCGCAAATATTAATGAACCGGGTAAGTACATTGGGATTGCCGTCAAATTCTGGGATCATTCTAAATGCTTTATAGATTGCATCTAAGGTGTCTGCCATACCTACTGCCTGTTCTATTTGTGGCACTACTTCCTGTTCCCCTTCGATACAATCTGGTATATCTAAAGCCCTATTGGCGTCTACTGTATTATTTCTACCTACCATAGGGGTGTCAGACCCCGATTGCCTTGGGTGAAAAATTTTGTAGAGGAAAATTACACACTAGGGAATGGAATAAGGACTACAGTAAAAGGAAGCAACACAATGAAAGATTCAAGTGTACTCACAGTTTCATATCTCTTGGTATTTCTGTATCCTCGGTATCAATGTTCGGATGCCTTCGCTGCAGCTCGTCGTAGATTCAGGATACTCGTTGAACGTGACTTGAGAGCCACGCGACGGGTTTTCGGGAACGCGTATATTCTCGATGAATAGCAAAAACCGCGATCGCGAGTATCCTACCGACTGCGCCAATTATGAACGGGCGCAGCGATGGATACAGAAACGAAATACGAGTTTTAAAATAATTTATTTAAAATTAAAAAATACAATCTAATTAATCTAGGGGAGTGACAATGATCGATGTGAGATCAAAAGTGATTCCAAATTGACGAAGGCCGTGGCGGGTCATGACTTAGTTTTAGTCGACTCAGCGGAGCCGCGCGTCACTTGCAGTTTCTTGTGCAATCCAAATCTGGGTCGATGGTTCGATGCTTCATGAGCATTGTTGCTTTTAGGGTACCGTGGTATAACACGAGACACAATATAAATTCCTTTGTTATGCGACTCCCGGGTGTCGTTTGATACCAGACTGATTAATTTTAAAATCAAAATTTGTAAATTGTGTTTTTAGCCAATAAATGTTTTGATTTTAGCGCGAACTTCTGCGATGTCGGTACCTACTTACTTTCTAAAGATATATTTTACTTCAATATCATCTTGGTTTATATTTTAAGTAATAAAAATTGGTTTGCTTTCATTGTCTAACTATAAAATTACGTTCGCCCGAAGGTAATTAATAAGTGTTAATTAGAAAACAGCTCGGTAGGTAATTAGCAGCGGGAATAATGTCCCGGTGTGTTTCCGAGATAATTAAATGTAGATTAGTTTAGTAACATTTACCTTCTTGGTTGCTGGTTTGTTTACTTTTTAACTTGGTTTCCTTGCACGTAGTGTAATAACAGAGTAAGAGCAAAAATTGTTCAAACCACATACAAAACTGAATGCAAGCAAATGGCAACTTGATTGGTTTTCTTTAGCCGATCTTGAGAGGTTTAATAATATGCGGTAAGTTGCACCTACAAGGTTCTTTTGACGGTACATAAACATAATAGGTACTTAAGAGCATAGAGCTCAAAATACTACCCATGCCACGTACTTTTTAAACAAAGTTCTGCAAATCCTTTATTAGCAATGATATTATATACATGAAAGGTGATTATTGCTTATTGCCTACATCTATATTGCTTTACGAATATTGGTTTGGTACCTGGAATGGTTCAATGTTGTTAAATTATAAGAATATACAAAGTTTTCCAAGAAAAAGTTCAAAGTCTCACAATATTATGTAGAGAACAAAAATACAGGATAAAATATAAATAAATAGACACAGCAATTGCCTGAATTACCTTAAAAGGTTAAGTAGCACCGTGGCAATGAAAAAATATCACCTCTCAAGCAACCCGAGGTATGAACCGCAAATAAATAAGAATTACCTGGGCCGTGCAGCCCACTGAGATAATGTACAGGGTCCATTACAATAAAAAAAGAACGGCCGTTATAGCAAGTGTGCCTTACAAATAAATTTAATTTACGTAATTTACGTCTTATATAAAAACGTACCATGACATCTTTGTTAGTCTTAGTTAGCAAGCGATTTTGGCTGGTAAGGCAGCGGTGACCTGGACAGTGCGTAATATGTATCGCTCGTGCTAATCACACAAACATTTTCTCCTTGCGAAACTGGACAACCACTTGCTTGGAAGTACTGAGCTAGGCTCTAACTATAACATAGATAGTGCCATCCACAAGGCGCGCCGAACTCATTTTTGATCGAGGAAAGCGAGATGTGTAGGGTGTGTGACAAATATTAAAATATAAAATAATAAATATTTTATAATTATATTAATTATAATATTATCAAAAGCCACTACACATGTACCTACTAAAACCAGTTAAGACGCATCGTGGTGCGCGCCTTCCTTGCTTGCACTATCTATCAAGCTATAGCTTGTACTAGTCCTAACGCTAATACCGATTGCTAACAAATCTCCAATCGCACCTACAGTAACCCACCTTTTGTGCTTCGTGGCAGTCGGCACTCACAAACAGAATGCGGCAGAAGACGCGTCTGTTTCTGCCGCACGTGGCTGCTGCGAGATGACAGCGGGGCCGATGCTGGAACCATTCGATAATTTTTTAAGTGGATATTGAAAAAATAAAACGCAACGCTGACAAAAACCGTTTTCTTTCTAAATCGATTTAGGCCCCGTTTCGTAATAGATAGTTAACTCAACTAATGGTTAAAACTTTTAACTTTTAAAAACAGCTGGTAAAGGATTTTAACTTAAAAGCCTTTACCAGCTGTTTTTAACCAAAGATACGTTAATCAATTGATAGAATGGCTTTTTCAATGACCAATGTGAGGTAATTTTTTCAAAGCACGCACAAAAATTAGTTGAGTTAACTATCGATCACGAAACCGGCCCTACATCAATGATTTAACCAACTAACAAAAATAAAATGACCATTACAATGCTATCATAAAAACCTTACATAATTAAACACAAACTAAGTATAGGAGAAGACCGTAACGAATATTAGGTACAAATAAGGCCGTCTAATTTATATTATTATTATGGTGTGTCTAAAATAAATAAAGTTAACAAATACTTTAGTCCATGTTTGGTCGTGTCATTACGACATGACACTTCCAAAGCCCCATCAGTCAGGTACAAAATATTTAACGAAATGAAAAAAAATTGTAATCCAAATTAGAACAACTTTATTTAAAAGCGACAGATCAGAATTTAATCAAAGTGCCTTAAGTCCAAGCTCAGTCCGCACTTTAAATGATTGATAATTTAACCGATTGCTCCAGAATATGTTTATGGATAATAGACCAATGTAAACTTTATTTTAAACCGGGGAGTTGTTGAGATCAGTAGACTAAAAATAAATACATGCGAAAAGCACTTACCCAAAATGTTTTATAGATTGCTTTTAGAATAGCACCCCGTCCGATTTCGGTTCCATTCCCAGCACGTAGCGTTTGCTATGAAATTCCTCCCGAGTCAAAGTGAATTACTTATTTACTTAATTTCGGCGAGATATTAGGACGAGGGTGTTTTGATATGTCAGTGAGGATTTATTAAATTGATTTAACGTTGTTTTGTAGAACAGGCCAAAGGTATTATATAAGAATTGTTTATAAAGTTCTATTAATTTTAACCCGAGGTTGGGATGTCAATGCATCTTTCTGCCTCTGTCAGCATCAAGTTTCGTCATGTCAAGACACAAAAGATAATATAAGTTTAATATGTCTATCTGTATATCTGTGGTATTATAGCTCCTAAACGGATGAACCGATTTCGTTGAGTTTTTTCATGTCGTAGATATTTTTTTTCGGGGTTTGCTTACCTCTGTTGAAAAAAAACCGTCTGAAAGATTTTCACGTGTTTCATGACGTTTTATAGTTTGCGACGTTATTTTTAATTTAAACTTATAAATAAAGCCCAAAGCTATCATTCAAATAGTGGCTCAAAGAAAGTTTATTCGAACTAAATCGCTTGGCTTTCAAAGTTTTACGTTGTAGACTAGGCCCATAATAGCGAAAGATTGTCTGAAGTTAAAAGAAGAATCCCTTGTGAAAGGCGATACCTGTTTTCCTAACCAAAAAAAAAAGACGGTAATGAAAATACCTTTTGAAACGTATCTATAATAGGTTTAAATTTTATGTTTAAGTTTATGTTCTATTTTTAATATACATATCACTTTAAACAAAATGAATGTTACACATTTCTGACTCCTTTCAGACATAAGTATGATAAAGTAAGATGGTAAGTAAGGTTATCAGGAAGAGGTCGCATATGTAGATACTTAGCTATTTAACCTTCTAAATTGTATATTTCTTTTAAACGAATTTGTGATTACACAGTGACACAGGTACCTGTGTGATGTGCAGTAAAGAGTTATCTTATCTTATGGTACAATCGTAAATATTGATAAGGTCGGGGAATTGAAATATAATAAACCATTAGCCATAACATCAATAAACCTTGCTCGCCTCTCCCTTATTCCACATCGCATAACCCACTCAATCACGAGTCGAGTCGGTACAATTATCCGGCAGCCATCCGGCCGTCAAGGGTTAACTGGTTCAGAACAATTTTTGCGCTGGTTGCCTTTTGACAAGATGCATTTCACAGTTCGATTGGATGCAGTGCAGTGGCGGATGATATTATGGTTCGATTACGTAAATTGCTTAGGTTTCTGGTTGTCTACGTTGTCTTGCACTTGCGTGAGCAAATTTGGGCAAATTATTCAGGGATTTTCTTGTGATATAGACATGATTCGCGCTAGGATAGAAAATAGATATAGGGTCAGAGCTATCGCAAAAAAACTAGGACTGTTTGGCTACCGCAAAGTTAGAAACTTCTATCTATCTTTTAATTAAGTAGGTAAATACCATTGAACTACTATTACTAGCGTAAGGAACTGACATCAAGAACAAATTTTGTGCTCCCTAAATTGATGGCCCGGTCATCAACTCGTAGTACAAATCATGATTCGAAATTCAAATTTTCAAAGAAAACATCACAATCTTTTCGTCGTTTTTGCGACACAGTTTTTGCTTGGCATAGCTTCTCTACACGTAGTAGTAACAACTCACTGGTAAATACGCACCTTGTTACATTACCTACTTAACTTACTCTGTGTCCTTACATAGCTATAGTTTATTTTGCGCCCCGTTTAGGTAGTTGAAAATTAAAAATAAAGTTCTGTGGAGCTTTTATGCAAGCCAAGCTAGAATTTCCCATGTTTGAAAGGACGTTAAATTAGCCCGAATCACCCTAGCTAATAAGGAAAATCAAAACATCCGATTGACATCTTGTTTGCTGATTGTCCTGTGTCCATACAAACAGTTATCCATTTCCCTTGTAAAATGAAACTCCCTTAAGTACTGAAGCAACAAATTGCACAGTACGAAGGAGCCGCTAATAGGCGGAGCTCACGGACTATTGGAGATTTCACGCTCGGAACACACCCAGGAGGAGGTAGGAAGGAAACTGACAAGGTGGCATAACTATTCAAGTTGGCATAATTATTCAAATTAATCAGTTGTGAAAATCGAACATTAATCACCGACAATCATACGCCATATTGACGCGAGTGATTCAAAAATAGGGTCCCAGGATAGAGACAATAGCCATCAAGATATAATATACAGTATACAATGACTGTATCCTGTCTGTATACCGAATATAAATAAATATCATCATCATCATCATCAGCCCAATTATGTCCAGTCTTGGACATAGGCCTCCTCCATTTTTTGCCATGACTGGCGGTCTTGTGCCAGTGTCATCCAGCCATGTCCTGCGTGTCGTCGGATATCATCAGACCACCGTTGGGGCGGTCGTCCTTTTCCTCTCGTGTCGTTCCGAGGTCTCCATTCCATTCAAATAAATATGAGTAAGTTAAAAAAAAGACGAATATGGTGGCTGTGCAGTACCTTAGTTCATAAAATATGTTTTTCTTAGACGAAAGTACGTGGTGCTGTAGTGTTGTTATATGACTAGCGTGGAATAAGTATCAACAACACTTGGAATAAACATTGTTCACCAAAAAGTAGCAGCACGTTAAATAGGTTTAACTACTAACGATAGTTGGTTATTTGTCCAATAAAATACCCAAAAATCATTGTAAATAAGTAAAAGTGGCAAAAGTAAACATTTCAATTGAATTCTTCGCTCACAATTTTTACAAACTACATCTTGTTTCTCGTGACGTCAGCGTTCTGAACTTCTGATTATGTACGAAGCATACTTAAGTAATACTCTAACTTTAAGTAAGTCCTTTAATACTCCAAAGTTCTTTGTTAATAGTCCCCCTAGCCGATTTCGACTACGGTGGCCAGTCACAACTACTAACCGACTGCGCGGGACATATTATAGTGCACAAGTGTGTGCGCAAACACAGGTGCACTCTCTAGCCCGATGGGACAGCAATCAGACACGACCGGAGAGAGATCAGGCGCAGGACCAACGGCTTAACGTGCTTTCCGAGGCACGGGGGTGAAACACCGCCAACTTCCAACCTCCGGGCTACCCTGAGAATTTCTGAACAGAAAAACTCAGGTACATATTTTTGGCCCGACCCGGGAATCGAACCTGGGACCTCCGGCGCAGCCGTCGCTTTAAAATGCGACCCTCTCACCGCTGCGCCACCGAGGCAGATATCTGTCTTGTGTTATCAACTCTAAGTACCTATGTCCTATAATACTCTAAAGTCCACGTGTTCTCAGATATCTCCTCTCGTTGCCATGGCAGTTCCTCACCTTTCTATTCCTAATAGAGCCCATTCACGCTATATTGGAGATTACAGCCTTCACCGGTCGACCGCGAACACAACTCGTTAACTTACTAACAACATTTGCTCCACCAAAATTATTAGCTATATTTATTGAAAGTTTTTTTAGGGCTTTAAATTGTGTTGGATCTATTTTTAGTATATATTTTTT
Organism: Pyrausta aurata; assembly: GCA_963584085.1. NCBI lineage: Eukaryota > Metazoa > Arthropoda > Insecta > Lepidoptera > Crambidae > Pyrausta > Pyrausta aurata. The sequence continues at coordinate 13,221,398 of OY757263.1, read as the reverse complement.
GGACGGACTTTTATGTTATTGGTCAATATTAGTGGTATTTCTTTTTTCTTGCAAGAGGCAGATGTTTGTTTGAGGAACGTTATCATTAATGACGGAGCCGTTAATTAATTATGAGGTATCTCCATCCGTTCTTCTAGTCCTCAAAGCACATATTCAAGCTTATACTGGGCCTGGTAATTGTTATGAGTATTCGAAACCTTCATTTCAGTACTTTTGAACATTATTAAACTAAATCAAGAAAGGTTGGATGGTTTTGTAACTTTTCTGAGGTTTTTATTAGCAAACTATCTTTTGATACAACCCTAACGATAGTTAATCGAATGTTTTACAGATACAGCAATGAGGCTGAGAAAAGAAAAAAATCTCAAACGCAAAAAGCTATGTTATACCTAGTACCTACTCAAACCAAAAAAATAGAAAGCAACCAGTCCAGACCGACCACTAGAAACACCTGTTTCAAAAAACCTGTGTAAAAACCATTTTACCTGTATAAATCCCATTACGGAGCTCTTTCGGTTAAGCAGGTAAGTGTCAGGCGCCGTGTCGCGGCATACTGATGACCCTGATCACGAAGGAACCTTTTAGCATTTTTGAACAGCACTAATTGGTAGCATACTGTAGATAGATGCAGAAGGACTGATAACACCTTAACTCTGTGGAAGTTTGTGCGATGCATCTGATTAACGCTTTTTATACTTACATAGGTAAAACTGTTTATAGGAACTATGGTACATTGAAAACGTTTTTTTTTCTGTTTTTGGAGTAGTTTTAGCGTTTTTTTTTCATTTTGGTTCACGTTAGTAAAACGTTCTACTAGTAGATAATAAAAAATAGGTCTGATGCCTTAGTATCGCCTTTGATTAAATGCGCTGCGTAGGACGTCTACCTGCATGATAACCGCAAGATCACGGTTGCATTACAACCAATGGAAAAAAAAGTTCGGACGTCCTAAAGTTTATAACGAGTATCTTCTTTTAATATACGATCCATTTCCTTACCTTTGTGAGATCCTTGTATATAATAGAGCCACTAGTTATTAACGATCCGCCGAGTGGTGCTACTGTTAATTCCTTAACTATGTCTGTTCACTCTGCTTAATTGATCGACGTTCGGTAAACAAATGGCGGTTTGTTTTTAATACGGAACATCCTTCGGGACATAATTATAGGTAGAACTGTTGAAGTGGGGGATATTTGTTCGGGGATTAAAGTTTTTTTTCGTCATTTGTGAGACAAACTACCGGACAACAGACACCTAGATTTGTTTCAAGAATTCTTTATTAACCTTCCCAATTTTGGTGCGTTTTTAGGGTTCCGTAGCCGAATGGCAAAAAACGGAACCCTTATAGTTTCGTCAAGTCTGTCTGTCTGTCTGTCTGTCTGTCTGTCCGTCCGTATGTCACAGCCACTTTATTCTGAAACTATAAGCATCACATAGCTGAAACTTGGTAGGTAGGTGTATTTTGTTCACCGCTTTCCGATTCAGATACAAAAAGTAAGAAAAAATAATATTTAAGGGGTGGCTCCCATACATGAAACTAAAACCTAAAAATTTTTTTTTACCCAAACCTATACGTGTGGGGTGTCTATGGATAGGTCTTTTAAAATGATGTTGAGGTTTCTAAAACCATTTTTTCTTAATGTGTAAGGTTTGAGATATAGACGTTTCCAAAGTGGTAAAATGGGCGTCCCCCCCATCTAACTTTTAAACTAAGAAAGTGAAAATTTTGAAAAAAATATATGATGTAGATCTTAACAAAAACTTGCAACGAAAATTGGTTTGAAGGAGATCGAACCAGTGGTTTTTGAGATATTGCACATTTTTATCAACCGCAAATATAACTTTGTCTTTCATACAAACACTATGAAAAACAAAGTTATTTTTGGTGTCGCAATATATTGTGATGTTTTCGTTAAGTGAAAGTAAGTGGATCCTGAATTCAGTTATGGGTGGCACGGAACCCTCAGTGCGCGGGTCCGACACGCACTTAACCGGTTTTTTTACACACGTTCTTGACGTAAACGTAATTACGCGATATAGATAGTGCCATCCACGAAGTCGCGAGCAGTTAATTTTAGAATGAGGAAAACGCGGGGTGCGGGGATTGTAGCAAATATTAAATTACATATTAAATAACTAATATTTTCGTGCATGGCGCTATCTACTATAAAACTATTAAAACATCTTACTCAGAAAAAACAAACGGCAACTGAAAAGCCGTCCAACTGCTTCTGAAATAGGCACCTACCTAATGTGCACAGATTTCTATCAACTCCAAACATCACTTCGTAAGTTTGACGATTACGAGCTTACAACAAAAGCTTTGACGCTCATTATCTGATGTTCCTCAAAGTCAATTTGTATCTTATAATCCTTGACCTTATCAGCCTTCATTACCTACTGCCGGATATCCTTATTTTGGCGTGAAAAAGTGTAATTTTGCCTGAACAGAAGTTAGGGCATGGCGAGCTGTTATTTAGCCAGACACGAGCGGTCGGAACGAAGTTAAATGGTTTTTGTACAAAGTTTCTACTTACAGCGAGGCCGGGAAATTGGCGGGAAAGTTCGCAAAATGCGGGTCATGTTGAGCAGGTGAAACTGTAAATCATTGAATTGTTTTGCAATAAAAATTGGTGGTTAAAAATTGAACGCACAGTTTTACTAACCTACCACTGATCACAATGATGTAAAATCGTTACGCGTTTAGCAAGTATAGCTAGAATACACAGGATTTATTACGCCATGTTACATTAATTTGCAATTCCAGTAAAATGTCAGACATTGTTGCTTCCCGTAAAATCAATGGTTAGTCACGGCACAAATGTCATAAGGTTTTCATTACAACTTGACAAGCAAACGGAGTGCTTAGCTTGACTTTCTGTCGTCTGAAAAAATAATGAAAGCTTATTCATGTCTCCACTAGTTTAGTGGCCCAACCGCTGGCCAACTACAACTGTACAAGCAAACGCACTGCTTAGCTTGACTTGTTGAGGGTAAAATTTGAAAGCTTACCTATCCATCTCCACTAGTTTAGTGGCCCAACCGCTGGCCAACACGGCGCGGGTGGCCGGATAACATGATTATTAGTTTATGAGTCGAGCGCGTGATGCGCCGATGGACGTTAAGGCTTATTGGAAATTTAGTCCCCCCCCACAACCCCCCTCTTTAGCCCCTCTTGCCGTATGGTAATGTGATTGGGGCTTAGGAAAATGGGCTTGATTAGAGAACGAAAAATGCTGTTTATTGATGGGATAGTTGTGCGGAATCGCTCTCCCAGTGACATAAAGGTGGCTTTTTAAGATTCAGGTAGGTGTGAGGGTCAAATATTTGTTTTCAGCTAAGTAGCAAAGCCAAAAAGCCACCAACTCCTTTCCGTCACAGGGGGCCCAGACGTAGGCTAGCGTACCATCCCTATGTTGTCGACATTCCACCTACTCGTATAAGCGCTTGGCGTGCAGCTAGGAAATGAAACTCGCGCCTGCTGTAGCTTTTCCTCAGGAATGATCTAACCCTCTTTAAGGTTAAAGTGAACAGTTTGCTACTAAGCAGATATGCACCACCCTAGATCTCATTCCCACCTGACATCAGATGCGATCGAGGTCAAATATCTGCTTTGCTTAAAAAAAAAGAAAGTAATCCTGCTATCTTTACAAGAAGGTTGTCTGTCCATCTTGTCGGTAGACTGCTGGTCACTTTGGAATCGTTGGAGAGCCCTATGTCTAGCATTGGATGTCCTGATGATGTTTGGCTGATGATGATGATGATGAAGTATAGTAAATTAGTAAACAAGCTCTTATAAGTCGAAGTTCTAATGAAACAGTGCAATTGAAGTTTAATTTATTTATATGATTAGCTAGGGATTTTAGCCACCCCGGGACCATGACTCGTGTAACCGAGTCGAAGCGTCGGGAAGGTAAATACGATGTTTACCTTATAAAATTAAGTGTCGTTGCATTAAATCCCGTGTGTTGATAAATTTAGAGATTTTAGCGTAGCGCGGCCTATGTTTTTAGGACTGATAGTCTTATGTCCTAATTATTTCCTTTACTTGTAATGTGCATTGCTATATTTTTATTACCTATAAAAAAATTGATATATTTTTCACCAATCATCTGTGACCAATTCCATAATTCTTATCCCAACCCCCCAGTTTTTGGACAATGCGCAAAAACGTCAAGTCACAGCGTCTCCGTTACGTTCAGAACCCGTCAACGGTATCACATATCGAACATAATTAACGATGTTCATCCATCACGGGCCGGTCGATTTGCTGCTGATCACGTGACGAGGCAGCGTCATCATACTAAAAGTATACTCAGAAGGCCAATATAAATTAATAAATATAATTAGATTGGAAACCCTTCGACTCAGCGTATGACGTGCACCGACAGGATGGATAGACGACCTTGTAAAGATCGCAGGATCACACTGGATGCAGACCGCTAACAAACAGTCGCTTTTGAAAACCGCTTCGTCGCTTATGGGGGAGGCCTGTGTTCAACAGTGGACGTACTTTGGCTGATATTGAAGATGATGATTCATTTAAATCTTTATGCACAAACAAACGGTACATATGGCGGAATTAATGCCAAAAGTATTTTCTACGAGTCAACCATAGTTTAAACAGAGAAATACAAGCGGCGCGATGAAATTAATTAAGGGACAAAAAAAGAGCGATTTGATGGCGATTGTACGAACGACAGCACGTCAAGCTAAACACTGCGGTATCTTACGCTGTTGGAATAAAGGCAATTTTTCAAAAAAATATATAGTCTGATGTTCCGTCGACGTTAAACCTATGGCACCTATAGGTAGGACTTTTTTTATGTTACATGTCTTAGTTTTAATTTTTTCTTGTTTGGCACCTACTGAGTTCATTTTTAGTATTATATCAGTGTGACATGACAGGAGTGTCGCGTCATCGTGATCCGTTCATATTTACCCGTTTTCAGGGTTTATTTTTTGATATCTTTACTAGTTAGCTTAATGTTCAGTTTGTGGCATCGATTTGTCAGGGAAATGTTTTTTACACATCCCGTTTTGACGAGATTTTTTAATAGTAATAAGTATACTATAGCATTTTCTAGTTTGGTCATGTAGTCTAAATGCTAGCAAGAGAAGAGTTTTATGAGCGTGAATGTTGCTTTCTTACAACACAGCCAGAACTGAGAGCCCACATTTTGTATTATACCTACAAAATACTACTCCTACCTTTTTATGTAGGTATTGAGGTACGAATTCCAAAAAATTCAAATAAAAACTAAAACAACAAAAGTTGCATACATGTAAGTACATATCTACAGCGCTCCACCATTTTGCGTTTTTCACAAAATAATAAAAATACACATAGCACAGGTACTACTGTGTTGAGAACACAGCAGTGAAAGGGGACGAGTCTAAGCGAAAAGACAGCAGCCAGCCTACTAGTTTCGACTTATGCATTGATTTAGAGCGATGTCACATCGTCTGCGTTGCGTTGCGTCGACACTGCGATGTCGGAACGGTGTAGCTCCGTCATTTTACAAATAAAGGCTGGTATGCCACAAGGTGCGTTGCGTTTCGTTGCATCGTCGGAAAACCACTGCCTTTCTAAGTGCGGAAGTAAAAATGCGACTAAGGAAAGATAATTTAAAAAATTTAGAATACGTATCTCAGACTACGGTTGTTAATTGTTGATAGAAACGAGTCAGTAGCACTTATACTGCAAAACGAAGCTCATGCTCTTTGTATTGGTCCTTTATTGCCATCTCTCGCCGCCTGTATTTACTCTGTCTAGACTTATAGTTGACTGATAGATAATGCTTATGGCATTAAGCCTTTATGTTCCATTTGTTTGTGCCTAAAGTTTAAATGAAAAATAAAGTTCTGGGTACTATTGGAAGACAAACAACAGTGCCTAGTTCTTTATTCGGTAAAATATTGTAGTTTGTGGGTATCTTGATAACTTCCATGTTTATTAAACTAACCTATTTGGCTTTAACTGAGCTGTCTGTTTTATCTGCGCATTGCCAAAACGTATCTTGTAAAATGGTCGGCAAAAATAAAACCACGTCATATACGTTCTTTATCCCTTTTATGGCGAAACTGGGAGAAAAAAAAAGATATTTTCGCTCAGAAAAATACAAGTTCATGTATGAGCGAAATGATATACAGTCGCGTCACATATTGAAATATTCAGGAGTTTATCTAGATTTCCTCTTGTACTGGAGTCTGGCGAAAAATTCTTCGCATTTTCGCAAGAAAGTTAAGAAAATTCGGTGACACGGAAAACATCTCCAAGTTTGGTACTTATTACCAAACTCTGATGTAACTAACTAAAGGTTGGGGAGCTGTCATATTTAGACCGTGTCAATAAAATACAAAACCGTCTACTTTTGTGCCCCAACCGCCAGCAGTTTTGCGCTATGAGCACTGCCTAAATGGCGCTGACCACCATTCCCACTTGAGCTTACTAGTCTAAAGCGTAGCGTTGGACGTCAACCGGAAAGATGGTCAGATGATCTTGTTGAAAGGATCGCATTCCCAGGAATACGGACCTCTCGCAACCAGGATAAGACTGCTGTGCTGTGGAAAAATATAGGGGAAGCTTGTGTTTAGCAGTGGACGTCCTACAGCTGATTACGATGCTGTTGAAGATCGAAACATGATGAATCTATTAGTGCTATCTGAAATATTTAACGCTGTCAAACATTTCCTGCCTTACCACAGTAATTAAACAAGTTTTCAACTACTATATGCACAACCCGTATATGCACACCGTTATAAGCTATGGCTAGTATAAAATCAACGTCAATCAAGTCAAATGACGTAAGAGTAACATACATTTTATTTTAGCCGTATACTATTGAAAACAGTAGTTCAAACCTTGCTTATTTATTTGTGGTAAGGCCGTATGTATCTGGAGTAGTAAAACTATTGTTTTTTAATGATTACAAGCTCTTATATTATAACTGCCTTTATTTTAGTATATTATAATAATCACGATTTCCCTTTGTATTTTACATCTAAACTCGAATTACCATTTTACCGTTGAAACCTAATTAGTTGAAATATTTCACTCTCACAAAATAATGAGTAATAATTACTACACATTTTACCTAGAAACAGGGAAAAGTACTTTTTAGTTAATAATTAATCAACCTTGTAAGTAGACTTGATATAAAAAAATGGGACCCATTTTCTTGGTCCCACTTAATTCGGAGAAGAGAGTGGTAACATCAATTATAGTACTACGCGATGCTACGAATCTGTCTACGAGAAAACTCGTAGCAAATAATTCGACTACGAAAACGTTGCTACGGAAGTCTTAGGTGTGGGTATCTACATTATTTCCCCGTCACACCATTGCGTTCGCGCCGAAATGAAGTAACAAATATCCAAAATGGCGTCGTTAAAGAAAACGATCTTGATACGAACGTTGCTGGCTGCTGCGAAGTTGGATCGGTTTGTAAATAGTTCAGTTGAAAGTCAAATGAGGCTTCGAGTGTTGCTAAACGGTTGTAGAAACGAAAATCATAGTGTGTTTTGTTTGCTTACTGACTTTACACTAAAGGAATATTTTAACAACAATATGGATCATTACCATCATTTACTTACCGTTGTTTTCTTCGTATATGTGAGCTTTTTGCAGTAGGCTATTTTTCATCACATCGCGTGAGATAGTTTTTACTGACTTAAAAAATAGGTTACTTATCAATTTGACGGTGTGGAGTGGAGATATCATTGGATTTTGATTATTTGAGTATGTTGATCTATTAAGGCTACCAAATACGTGTGCAAAATATCGTAAGTGTTATGTAATGTTTGTATATTTGTTTGCTTGTACAACAAGTTTCTTGAAAACGTAAAGTCATAGCGAGTTGATTCTTTTTTAGTTCAGTCAGGTATATTCCAACTTAGGGTACAGTGAGTAAGTTTCATTAAAATCGGTCTAGTTTTTGAAATGTGCGCGATAGCTAAAAACATGAAACAAAAATATTTTAATAAATCAAACCCTGTTCAAAAAACTGATTGAAAAGCTTAAAATAAAGCATTTATCTTATATTTAGGAGAAACAAATTCATTTGGAGTCGGTGTATGATGTCAAGCTACCTTACAGTCTGTATACGCACATATTTTATTCAGTTTTTTGAAGAAGGTTTAATTGATTTAATTATTTGTTTAATATAACATTACTGCCTCGAATAACTTTCAATAAAATTAAATAACTGTAACAACAAGTGATAGAATACGGGTTTTCTTTCCTCACAAGTAACCAATGAATCATAAAACATCGTTCCATCACCAATACGCAACCGTTTCAAATTCATGGCAAGACCCCTTCGTATACGCTTACATACATTTATTTCGGCTCATTTGACTGCTTTTTTCCTGTCGTATAGAATGCTGTATATAACAGACATCGTGCCAATTCCCTTGTCAACTCACGTAGGGGGTCATAATTGTGTCGAGTGCGGCGAGTGCGGCGTGACCGAATTATGAATCGCAGACACCGCGGGTCGCAGTGCAGAGAGGGACTTAGGGATCACTGGGGCCCCGTAGTGCTGTGACTCTGAATAGACGTGTAGAAGTCACGGGTTTAACACTGGTACTATTAAATGTTTTGGCCCACTACACCGTACCATATCATGAACGTTTATAGAATATAATATGTTATTGCAGTAGTTTATGTAGGTTTATTTGTTTCATATTAGTTAATTGTTGCTTTTTTATATCTTTTTTTCTGTTTATTGTTTTCGCCCCATTCATTGCCATCTCTAAGGTTTGACTGGCAGAGAATGCTTTTAGCATTAAGTCCACCTTTGTACACCATGATTTGTGCAATAAAGTCTTTAAATAAATAAATAAAACGTGCTAGAAGCGTATCAGACACGAAAAGCAACACGACATTCTTTGATATAACCACTGAATGGATACAGCATTCCTTCTCGTCATCGTTATATGGAGCGGGAGCGAAAGCGTATCGATTGTAGGTTCTGAAGGTCTACTACGAAAAACGAAATCCTTCAATATGATAATCGTTTCGCGGATCCGAAGTATTTCGTAGTAAGCATTTCATACTAAAAAATCTTTCGGATCCGAAAAACGATAATCGTATTGACGGATTTCGTTTTTCGTAGTAGACCTCCTGACACGCGAGATTGTTGGAACAGTCTAGTGGAAAGAGTGTCATAGTTTCCAATACAAAGAATATTTTTTTGCCTGACACGTTCATAACACGGTCGTGATGTGCTACAGTGTAGTAGGCAAAAATCTTAATGCGGCCTACGACCTAAGCTATCTATACCTACGATATATAAAAATGACGTCACGTAAAAGCATCACGCCTGAACGGCTGAACCGATTTCGCTAATTCTTTTTTTGTTCTGTTTGTTATTATCAGGAGAAGGTTCTTATGAAAGAAAATTAGAAAATTTAAGGACGGGGGTGGGACAGGGCTGGGGGCAAAACGAAGTTTGCTGGGTCCGCTAGTCACTTATAAATTTCTTACTTACTAAGGTCTACTCAATGACCCAAAGTAATTCTTGGCCTCCGACACCAGATTACGTCAAGCCTCTCTATATTGCGATTCTAGACGACTTCGACTCTAGATTGCGAAGGTTGAGCAGATCATGGGCTTGCTTACTACATCTGTGGTTATGTTTAGGTAGTACAGTCGTATATGCATCCAACCAATTATTATTGAAATGTTCTTTCTTTCTTTCGTATTTGTTAAGTATATGATTGTTACATTATTTAAGTCACAAAGAATATTTATATTTTGTAGCACTATTACTGACTGGGGGGCTCTGCTTCCTAAGTTCGTCCCTGTCGTTACATTTCACACAAACAGTGGTTTGCTTCGGAATGTCTGTTTACTCGTGTCTTTAGGCCGTGGTTTCGTAAAAAAGTGATATCTCAGCCTCAGCGAAAGTGCCTTTGTATAGAAATATATGTTTTACACTGACTCGGCTTTTGAGTTGTGTCAGTGTTTCTGGTTTATTCTTTTGGGTTTATTTAAGAAATGTTCCCCTTTTTGCGAGATCTTACAGTTTTGTGGAGTTTTATTCAAATCGCGACTTATTCAGGCTATTTGTAGAATTTCTATGGAGTCTGTGACCCGAATGGTTTTAAAGAGCGATAGGTAGACTATGCTATTTATATTAATCAAGACTAGCATTACCCATTTTAGTCCTAACCTAGTGAATAAAATTAGGTCTTTCGGACTTACTTATGTAGAAGTAACGAAATAAGCTGATTTATAAATATTTCGTATTTTTCTTTTATAAGGGAAATGATATCAGCTACTCTTAGTCATTATAATATTATGTAACAAACTCTGTTTTTATCAGAGCTTGTTTTGTATTTTGTATAGTATTCTAATATATTCCGGCAAATTCTAGTAATATTCAAACAATACAGACCACGGATTCACTTTGGTACTGTCCATACGACAAAAATGCAATCACTGCTGTAAAGCGTACGTAACCGGCTGACAAAAATCCGCAAATGAAATTTTCACCGTAGGCAGCTAACAGCAACGCGACGGACCAATTGACAGCAGAATTCGTGTAATTTGCGTATCTACATGACGACGTAACTACAAACTCAAAACAAAGTAAAGTACTAAACCAACAGTGCTTACTTATTATATTATATATTTTTGAGGTTCGTACCAAAAGCGTATAGGGCTTTAGGAGGACCATCTACCCGTACCATTTGGGAGTTTTATGTTATCAAAACAAAGTAGAAAGTCTAAGTCATGCTTAACCATTGAAGCAACCAATCAATTTGACTGTTTCATCAACCAAAAGTGTTGGACACCGATGGATCTATTAACCTTTTTTATACTTGTCTATGTTTTATACTTTTTTAGATCATAGATTTTGATAGATGTTTTTTGTCTAAAATAAAAAAATTAAAAGTTTTATTTCTTAGCTTCATTTAGTTTATGATTGTCAGGTTAGGAAAAGACGAAGTAAAGTTAATAAAGATTACAAAGTTTTTTCTTCTAGGTAAATAATCAAGAGGGATATAAATAGCATAATTCACACAAGAATCGTAAGATAGGACAAAGTTTATCCAAAAAAATATACACTTAAACATTATGCCATTGTACACATTGGAAAATTAAATGATCAGCAACATATACATCGTTACATGCACCAGAACAATGCAGTTTAGACCAGCTTAAACCAGTTTAAGTCGGCGTGAACCGGTGTAAACTGGCTCTGGAACTTTCGGATAGTGATGCCATTTACAATTTTGCCAACACCATCCCTGATTCCAAAGCGGTTTTGTTCTTACAAAAATTCGTTGAAGTTTAAGCTGCTTAAAATAGAAAAAAAAATACTGCGAAGTTTTTCTTTAACTTGTGATCTGGAAAATACGCCGTGGGCTAGTTTCTTGAGTTTAACATATTACGAAACTGTAATAATGTGTTGAATTGGTAACCTACAGGTGAATGTGACCATAAGTATGCTGTATCAAAAATATTTATACATAAGATGACCTTAATACTGGGTGCAGTCTTTTCTTGTCAACTAGGAAAAGGCATTACCTATAAATTGTGTCAGAGTAAGTAAGGAAGATACGGTCGGCAAGTGGTAAAGGCATGCGTCCGGGTAAAGTTAAAGACAGGGTTCGAATCCTTGCCTGACACAGTTGCTTTTTACAAGTGCAGTTTATAATATTAAGTTTGAGTACTAGCAAAACACTATAAAACAAAAATTAAATATTAAACATTGCATAAAGGTAGCAGAGTGTAGTAAGAATAAGTAAAAAAAAATAGTAAAAAAGGTTTTTCCGAATAAATGCAAGCCAAACATTTTTGATTCCTAAAATAAGCTTTTACAGTTTGAGCTCACTTTGTCTCTGCGTTGCAAGTCTAAGAGCAGACATACCAATGAAATACCAAAAAAAATTAACTGTTTATTTTTTGTTTACTTATCAATCATCACAACGTCACATGCTATCAGTACCTACCCTATGCCCTCAGAGTTAAAATTACTATATCGAATAACTGAATTATCACGGTCAACTTTCCCTGGAAAAGTGGCATCGAGAAAATATTAAATCGCGTTCCCTAAAAAGGCGATAATCCTCTTTCAGGGCGCAGCTGGAAAGCCTGAAAAACGTGAAATTACATTTTCGCCAATCAAACTGGCCGTTCGAAATGTGCGCTTTTTAAAATACATATTTTTTGTGGCCGCGGCCACAGTTAAGCTATGCTATGACTGTGTGATACAGTTGGGGAACTTAAAAGAAAGAAAAAGCATTTATTGGTAAAAGGACAGCACAATCACACACACACACATACGCACGCATCATAACAGAAAAAAAGAAAAAAAACAGTTACAGAAATAATATGTACACAAAACAAAAACAAACAAAAAAATAATTAGACAAAAACGTAAGACAGTTGAATGCCAGCCAAGCAGTGCGTGCCAGACGCAATGTGTGTTGGTGATGTCAGACCAAGAGGACCTTCATACTTTGGTTTAGAATTTTGGTAGCTCAATTGGAAGAGCAGTTGGCCCGATAAGCCAGAGAGATGCTGGTTCGAGTCCCGCCCGTGCGCAATTTTTGGTTTCTTATTTCATATTTTAGGAACTTCATACTTATAAACAAACATGTATTACGAAAAGTGAATAGAACATTTCTACAAAAAGAATAAATATTTATTTATTTAAACATCACTGCATAACCAAAATTTTACAAAAGGTGGACATAACGTTATATGGGCATGCTACAAGTTACTGGTAAGGCGTACTCATGCCTTTGCTTGGTCGGATTGTATGTTACTCAGTATCAGTAGAACTACGAGTAACATCATTTGTGAAATGGTTCCGTATAATCTTTTGTATTTTTTATACTCTATAGGGTTTTCTTTGTAGGTGCTTGTAGTTCAGAGACAAGAAAAGTCACATACCCTTCCTTTACGATATGTTTGATTGGAGATTCAATTTCATTCTAACCAACCATAAACATTGGCTAACGTTAAAAAAATTAAGTTATCTCCCCTACCATACCTAGTTGGCCCTCAGCCCGTTTTGATATATTTCGCTCCTTAAATGTACTTTATAAATTAATACAATTTAATACACCCATATAACTTACTAGCAGTCAGTCCCCGCAGCGTATTGTTTTATAGTCTAAAGCCCTCCCCGATAAATAAGCTATACATAAATATATATTTTTATCACTCGGCCCTATTTTTGAATCACTCGCTTCGAAATGGCGAGTAATTTCCTTTGACTTTTAAGTCATCTTCGAACGAAAATCACTCACACAAGCCGTTTTAAAGCGAGTGATTCAAAAATAGTGGCCCTATTTTTTATAACTCGCGTCAATAGTACGAGTCAATAATATTAGTATAAAGATATCAAAAATTTCGAATTCCCCGAGTACCCAACAAAGTTTTATACACCCCAAATAAACATACTTTGTAGCCTCTCCATCAGTCATAACCTAAAAGTGGGCTTAAATAGTAATTGTAAGATTCAAGAGTCGCTATTCGTACTCGCTCAAGTGCGAAATTAGATTGCCTTACTTAAATTGAAATCTGAGAGTTAAGGTCTAGTCCCGAGTTGTTTTAAAACTGGTAGGAAGTACCCAGTTTGTTCGTTTTTCAAGCGTTTGTAAGATCCAAAACATCAAAAGAGTAGAGAGTTTTAAAAATGGGCTAGGTATATTTTTTATTTTCGGGGAAAAAAATACTATGTGCATTGGTTATGCATATGCTTATCATTTGTGATGCAGATACCATGATGCTGATCAAATTAAATAATAGTCGTGATGTCACCAATTTCGTTACGTTAAAGCAATTTAAGGTAATCTAAAGGACCCACCTTGACCATGACCATTACGAGGTATAATGTAACATTCGCATCGAGCATGTTACGCTATGTTCTAAATTCAGCGTAACATGCAAGTCTGTTGTACAAAACCGCGTAACAGTCAAAGGATTCTCTTAAAATTCGACAGCTGGGTGGGCCACCCAGAAGACCCAAAGCGAACAATGAGCGACTCGTTACTCGCTGGTTATTCCGTAACACGACGTATTGACTGCGCGAATGCTCGCTATATGTTACATAAGGTCACCTCGTAACGAGGAGATACGTAGAAGAACTAAGGTAACGGACATAGCCCTGCGAATCAGTAAGCTCAAGTGGCAGTGGGCAGGGCACATAGCGCGAAGAACTGACGGACGTTGGGGCAGAAAAGTCCTAGATTGGAGACCCTTCGACCAAAGGCGCAGCGTGGGACGTCCACCGACAAGATGGACAGACGACCTTGTAAAGATCGCGGGATCGCGCTGGATGCAGACCGGTCACAACCGGTCGTTGTGGAAAGCCATGGGGGAGGCCTATGTTCAGCAGTGGATGTCCTTCGGCTGATAATGATGATGATGATGATGATGATGACCTCGTAACGTTGGTCAGTACCCACCTTTAAGTTTCTTTCTCGTTACTTATTTTTTACGATATTTTGACAAATCGTGAAAATATAACTGTATTATGACTACCAGTTCCATTTTAAAACCAATTAAACTAATTCAGTAAAGAATGCCAGCATCGAGGGAGAGAGGGGCTACTTAAACTTAATTCTCTTCATTCAGGAGTTAAGCCCCAGTCCATAAGCATAAGTTCTTTAAAAGGCTAAAGTTAGTTTTAGTTTGTGACTTTGAAAAGTTTTTGTAAGTTGTTTTAGGTTAGTAGAGATTGCAAATTTAAACTTTACGCATAAAACTGCAAAACCAGATATTTATGAACTAGTGTTTATTAAATCATGTTAACCGTTTTTTAGTAAGTCGTATGTATTTTACTTTTCATTGATGTTTTTAGTTTGTTAATTATATGTTTTTCTGTTCCAGGTATGTGCCAAAATGTACGTGCAATTGTTGTAAGATTTCAAGTCGACATGGTAAGTGAATATTTTGACCTCCTTTGTTTAAAAAAAAATATTTTTATGTTTTCACGATTATGTTACTTTCAGTTTATGCTCTGACAATCTTGCTTTAACTTTTACAGCGTTATTTCGCTAGCTTATTGCAAGATAAATAATTAAACTTTCCGTTCCGTTTTCAACTGTGAACCTTTAAAACCGGTACAAAGTCGACGCGGTCGTAAATCGGCGGAGCTTTATTAAGCCCCCTGTCATCTGCGATCGCGTTATTGCGAGCGAAGCCGGGGCGTGAGCGTTGTCGCGATATTGGCTCGACACTAACTCGCTGGCACACAGCTTAAAGCTATAACGGATCGTTGACGGGTTTATTCCCGTGGAAATTGTAATCGGGTGAGCGTGATACAAATATTGCATTTATGTGTTTTATTTATAGGGTAATACATATAAGACGAAAAAACAAAGACGCGTAAAATAAAATAAAAATACTACCTAAGATCCTAAGTACAACGCAGCCAGCACCATTGCCTCCTCGACTTAAGCAAACGGTTTCGTTTTTGAATAGGTAGGTTTTAAGTTTTATTTATGATTCATGCATGTCCTCATTTATTAACATTTTTGATTGTTTATTTAATCATGTTACTCGTATGATTAGAATATCCTTGTAGGTAATAGTAGTAAGTTTATCTGCTGTATTTCATCGCCTGTTGCAACACATCTATGACGTTCTTTTCTTACTAAAATGAAGCACATGGCAAGCTCCTCAAGCGGCCATCATCAGAAAAATACAAGCATCCCTGATTTTCTGGGTGCGTGACAGCTACGCAACGGTATGTTGAACGTCATTGTAACTTTCGTTACTAATTAATTGTCAATGTCAAATATTAAAATGTCAATGATTGTAGATATGTCAGATTACCGCGCCGCGCCCTATCTACCGCTGATGGGATTTAATGATAAAGACGTGTGTTGTTGCCGAATGCTTTTATTGCACTGATTTTTACATGCATAGTAACGAATCAGGTCACAGCGTAGCTTGTCAGAGTGCATAGTAAACATAAAATTAATACTACTAAAATGTTCGAGTTTACTCGTACAATCATCGCTGGGCGACAAATTGTTTGACTGGTTTTACAATGTTTTTATCACTCACAGTGTCATATATTATTCTTAAAAGATGAAATATGAAAACAAAAATTGCGCACGTTCGGGACTCGAACCAGCATCTTTCTGGCTAACCGGGCCAACTGCTCTTCCAACTGAGCTACCGTGCTGTCGGTCTGACCGCGCGAAATTCTTGGTCTCATGGATACGTCATTGCGTGACGTTAGCGCCATCTACCCGTCTGTTTATGCAACAGCGGGCCATGTAGTTATTCTTTACAGAATAAATTCAACTTGGAAATGATAACGCTTCGCTATTCAATGGTTTTACAATGGTATATATATGTAAATATTTCATCTTTTAATCAGTCAGGTATCAAACGACACCCGGGAGTCGCATAACAATGGAATTTATATTGTGTCTCGTTTACACATACTTGACGAGTTAAGAATAAAATATGACACTGTGAGTGATAAAAACATTGTAAAACCATTGAATAGCGAAGCGTTATCATTTCCAAGTTGAATTTATTCTGTAAAGAATAACTACTTGGCCCGCTGTTGCATAAACAGACGGGTAGATGGCGCTAACGTCACGCAATGACGTATCCATGAGACCAAGAATTTCGCGCGGTCAGAGCGACAGCAAGGTAGCTCAATTGGAAGAGCAGTTGGCCCGGTTAGCCAGAAAGATGCTGGTTCGAGTCCCGCCCGTGCGCAATTTTTGGTTTCATATTTCATCTTTTAAAAATTGTTTGACCCTTAATGAGGCACATAAGCCAAAATACATGCACCAAATTAGTTATTAGGTACTAACATAGTATGTAAGATGCATTGTTTACCAACCCTATTTGGATCTATCGTTGCCGTATTCAATGAATAAATAGTAATAATAATAATATACTCTTTTGAAACATAGTGGTTACGAATATTTTATGTAACTCATTTAGCATAGTTTCCAACTACGAGACAGTGGACATTACCGTATACTACAAGGGTAATCTCTAGCAAATTTACGGAACCACGTAGACAACGTTGAAAAAAGAATGCAAACAGTTCGCAATTAACAACCACTTTTTGCACAAAAAGATCAGATGTCCCTTTCATGTGTACGGGAAAAGGGGCGGGGGTGAACGAGACAGTGGTTAAGGCTCGCATCTGCGTCCCCACTTACACTTTTTCCTGCATTTTTCCCACCTAGGGGGTACGATGCTGCTTAGCTGTATTCGCGTTGAGGTCGTTGCGTTTGACGCTTGCAACGAACATGAAAAAAAACAATTTTAGCTTTTTTTTTTCAAGGATTGTTAGAAAAATTTTAATAGACCCCGTGTAGGTATAATTGATAACGAGCAAGCTCTATAGCAACACAAAGTACAAGCACCTATGTTTCTAAAAAAGGTTATAAGACGACTTCCGTATGTAAAATTGCTCACACATCGGTTTCACACCACAATTGCTTCAGTTATTTATACAAATAAATACTTTGGAATAGGAACATTGTATGTGTTGTTGTTTTTTTTTCTGTGTATACTTGACATCTGACGCATGTCTAATTTCATATTGTGTCATTCATTAAGGAAAATAAACGAAAATAAAACTTGATCGTCCATTGCATTCTCTTTATTTTAAAGACTGAAAACTACAAATGAATTCGTTTATTATATCATCATTTCAAGCTTTTTCTTTATTTATTTATAAAATTTATTGCACAAATAAAAGTGTACAAAAGGCGGACTTAATGCTACAAGCATTCTCTCCCAGTCATACCTTTAGGTCATGCAGAGAGATTGTGGTGGGTACAGGAGAGTGTTGTAAATAGATATAAAATTGCAACAAAATACTATAGTGTAGAATAATGATATTATACAGGGTGTGACCTGTAATAGGAGCAAAAAATTGAAATGTAGGCCCTTTAAGTGATGAGTAATCCATATTAAATGGTTTTTAATTGTAAAATAATGCTATTGTTATTTTCTAACAGAATAAATCGAACCAGCAATGTATTGCAAACAAATGAGTCCAGTCATAGAACTTGACATTGCCATTTACCACAACGAGTTAGCGATTTTGATTGTATATCAAAATTTGACTAGAGATTATAACTTTGGATTACTATATCTTTTAATAAAAGCATTTTGGAGCACTATGACTAGGTCAAGGTACAAATACTCTGTTGAATCATTGATAAATTTTTTTGCTCCTATTACAGGCCACACACGGTATACATACTATAATATATACATAGGTTTTAATCAGTTCTTTGAAGGCGGTTTAATTTTATTCGTTCAAAATTACGTCTAAATGCGTTGTCCTAACAGGGAATAGAACCGTGTTCCAGTTTTCCCCGCGTTACCCTTCCATTACTCTATTATGACGAGCGGATGTTTTGTCGCTCCGCGTGCATTATTCATTATTTTCACTATATTTCTGAACGGAGTGGTACAGCATTGAGATCGGTTCAGTAGGCTTGCTTTGCACTAAATAGTTATACAGAATTTGGTGCTGAACAATTACCAATATGTAGTTCTTCTGTCTAAAATATTGAAAAAAAAGGCTTGGTCTGCAACAAATGTATAAAAAATGAATTGTATGTAGAAAAAAAAACTTATACAGAACTAAAAACAGATATTAAGTGTCAAACACTATAAAAGATAAACCAAATTAATAAAACTAGAAAGATAAAGCGGTTTTCAGAAACAAAGGCTCTGTTTTACCACATAAATTATAACCAATAATGTATTTCTTTCCTTCGTATGGAGTTTGACGTAATGTATTTCCTAAAGTTTCAGATATATTAGTTAGTTGCAATAAATTTTATTTCATTTAACTAGGTTCTGATGTTTAGATTTGGAGTCGACATTTTAAGTCCGTAACATTAAACAAATTTATAGCAACATAACAGAATATAAAATTAATAGCTAATTTGTCAGAAAATGTCAACGAAATAATCCCACAATTTCTCGGTTACATCCCCATAGGGAATATCAAATAGGGATTTCCCTTGACACATAAATATTTGCGTTCAATTCCATTCTCACGCATTTTGAAGTCTTTATACCAATTTATGGCGTCAACTCAATCCCTATACCTTGTCGTATTAGACATAGGAGTTTTCTACTTTCGAGATTTATTGTAGAAACGTTTCGTAATAAAAGTTTTGGGAACGGAGTTAAAATAATGTTTAGGTTTAGGTTTAAAGACATTTATTCTCATTAAGACTTACTTTTAGCCATTTACATGAGAATTTAAATTAAATACATTTAATTCTGACTGAACTGCTTATCCTTTTTGGAATTTGACGGTCTACTGATCGTCTTTGTTTCAAACGTAATAATGAAATTTTAGTAAGTACTTTTCACAGCGTGCTATAAGATAATAAGATACGACTTTTAATCTCTAAACTTAAAAAAAACTTCTCTTTTACTATTTGGGTTGTTTACTTTTATTTACACTTCCAAAGAACCATAACAATTCTGTATTTTCTACATGGCTTGACCTCTATTTGCCCTGTAAAGATTTGGTCGGGAAATAAAAAAACTTGCGCACGGGATTTGAACCTCAAACCTTTGGCACACCGGGCCAACGCTCTTACCAATCGAGGTACCATGTTGGCACAATCCAACCGCGCGTAAATTATGCTCTCCTATGGATACGTCATTATGACGCTAGCGCCATCTACCCGACTGTTTTTGCAATAGTAGGTAGGCCAGAGGTTGCAGGAGAACTATTTTTAAATCACTCACTTCAAGATGGCGAGTGATTTTCGCTCGAAGATGAATTAAAAGTCATAGAAAAAAACTTGTTTTCGAACGAAAATCACTCGCCATATTCAAGCGAGTGATTCAAAAATAGGGTCCCAGGTTCGAATCCCACCCGTGTGCATTTTTTGTTTTTTTATTAAATTTTTCTTCCTGCTAATCGTCACGTCAGCGCTGACAAATTTGCCACATCTACGCTTAAATCAAGCTTGTATGTAAATGGCAGTAATTCATTAAACAAAGTCTGTTCCCAGCTAGCCAGGTGATGAACCTATTGTCGACAAGTTATCTACACAATTTGACGCTAGAGTGTTAAAAAGTAGAAACGCCAAGCCTCACCCGAGCTGGCTATAACGTCAACGGTAAGCTTACGTCGTCTCGACGTGGAACGAAAGGGATTTTAAAGGCGCTTATAGACTTCTAACGCTGGGGAACGAGATTTTATGAAGGTACCAGTGGCGTGATGAAATTTTTACTTTCTAGATACCTTAGTTGTGGAATGGATTGAAGTTTTACATCTGGTATGTTCATAATGAAGCACAAGAGCAAGTTTTAAAAATATTAAAGCAGATATAAGTAGGAACTCTTGCATTTACTTCAACAAATGAATCCAATGGATATTCACGTCATGAATGCGCTCCGAATTAGAAAAAAAAATAGAAAAGAGCTATATATCGGAATCATTCGCTTAAAAATTTATACTAATTTTCTTTCTGAAATTTCTAAAAAGCCACATGCTCGAAAACTCTTCGATGCAGTGTGTGTAATGCTCTATGCATTATGGCACCCACAGATTGATTTCAAATCACATATAGCAATCGCTTACAACTGATATAATCCTTGCCGAACTCACAGCTTGTAATCATTTGGATTTATACTCCCCTGGTGCTGCTATAGTGTCATCTCGCTCTTTCAACTATTCCGATCATTATTGCCGTTAGCCGTTTCATCGGACCGTTTTAATTGCTTCTGCATGACGTCACGGCAGATTCATATTCGGGATGATAATATTGGTTTATTTGTATGACAAACAGCTATGAATTGTATCTCTAAGTATATAAATTGAACTTTTCTTAAATAGTGCATCTTTTTGATTGACGCAATGCACGTATCAATAAAATAAAAATAATTAGAAAAAAAATTCTCCGTTCTAAGACAGCAGCTTAATATGTCTGTAAAAGTTTCGGATACATATATCCAAAAAAGCATTGGCCATCATCTTTATTTAACTAAACTTACTTTATCATCATCGTCATATTTATTACTTAAACTCTAAAATCTAACTCATTTGGACCCCATCCAGTAGGAAGAGTAATACAGTACTCCGAGGGTTAAAATGTGTTAAAACCTCAAAATATTTCGTCACGTTTTTAATGGAGAGCCGGAGTGCTCGCGTAAAACAAACCTTTTAAATTTTATGTGCAAAGTTTTAAAATTTAAGAAACTCTCTCTGTTTATAGTTATAATTACCGGTGTTAATTTTGAACCAGCCTTCTCCTGTGGGACTCTGCAGTACAGCTACTAAAGAGCAGCCATCACACGTGATATTTATCCAGTTAGGACACCAAAGCATTCGCATGCGGCAGCGATGCGACTGAAAGGTACCGACAAGGATGCGCTGACTAGGAGTGGGTGTTAAATCAACAAACTGTTTTCTTAAACAGCTTTTGTAATGTTAACGAATTAACAGCTTTTCGTTCACCGCAAAACCAGTTTTTATCAACTGTTTTATTCAACGATTTCCGAATGCAACGCGTGGAATAACTCAACGAACATTCAACGCGCAAACTGCTACGTCCAAATATTTTTTTTTGACATTACTGCAAACCAGTTAATAACGTTAACTGCTTTTTTAACAGGTTATTAGTTTGTAATTAACAGTTTCATTTCGCAAAAACCGTCAACGACCCACCCCTAACGCTGACTGAGCAGTAGGTGTGCACTACATTCACCGTTGTTGCAGCGCCAGTTGCTAAAACTGCTGGGAAATCACTCATTTTGCATCGCAATAATGTGCACTATTCAATTTCAAACGTCAAATAAGCAGCATGTTGATTCAATAACAATGCTGTCATCGAGAACGATAAGATAGTTTGACGATTTTCTTTTACTTCAACAGTGAGCAGCGCATTTAGAACCGTCAAGCTATTCAGAAATTCAAGCTCGACGTCAAACATAGTGCTGATGTTGCCGTTAGTGAATTGCCCCCTGCACTTCCCAAAAATATGACGATTAAAGTTTTTATCCGAATCAACAAAACACGTGTTTGCAACTCCCTAAGCTACCATCATATTAAACTATTGCTTATGAACCCACAGCAAAAACACTTATCAAAATACCAGCTAATTTGGGAAAAAACATATTTTTTCCGTGCCTCTAATAAAA
This sequence comes from Pyrausta aurata, assembly GCA_963584085.1. NCBI lineage: Eukaryota > Metazoa > Arthropoda > Insecta > Lepidoptera > Crambidae > Pyrausta > Pyrausta aurata. The sequence goes on along the minus strand of OY757263.1, from coordinate 13,199,269 downwards.
TTGTACCGATGTGTGTATCACATCTAACTATGTTTGAACCAGACATAGTATGACAATGCCACATTCCGCATGAGTAGAGTATTACGACGCTGGATAGAGCTCAAACTGCGCCAGAGGTCGCGGGTTCGAAGACGACCGATTTTGCGCAGTGGTTTAGAAATTGGCTACTGCGCCAGAGGTCGCGGGTTCGATCCCCGCACATTACAAACATTTGTGTTCATGAACATGTCTGTTTGTAGTGGTCTGGGTGTTTTCTATGTATAATATGTATGTATTTACAAAAAAAAAGTATTTAAGTCTGTTTATACCCGTTGTCTGGTTACCATAGTACAAGCTTTGCTTAGTTTGGGACCAGATGGCGCTGTGTGAAATGTCCAAGGATATTTATTATTATTATTATTAAACAATACAAAATACTGTTTTACAGCATACACTTGTAACTTGTAACATTGAATCATACAGAAAATAATATTAAATATTACCTGGCTTGTTAATATTAACTGTGTATTTGGTCGGCGTCTTTATTGTGACAGCGGAGGTAAATAACAATATTCGGGCCCGTCTGGGGATTAACACGTTGTTCCACAGAAATTTTCGACTTTGTCCCGGCACTGTTGGGACGGAACGTTATGTCGCGGAATATTATTTACTTTTCGTACTGTGGATATTTCAACTTATGTAGTTACTTTAATCGCCAAAAAAAAAAACAAACAAACACAATCATAAATTTCTTGTTATTCCTTTATCGTTGTTTAAATTGCTTATTATAGATAATTAGCTAATCATCATATAAGCAGCTATGGAACAGCGAAAGCACCTAGCAAATACATTTGCGCTAAGGACACCTTTTGCGTTCAAATACTTTTTATGGAAATGAAAACTTTATGGAAATGAATTCATGAAGGAAATTTTCTAGGAAAATTGTAACAAGGTCTCAGCACTGTAGTTGGTTTCGAAATAACAGTATCAAAATACCGCCAAAGCACTTCGAAAAACGGTTGCTAGCGCTTTACTTGGCTCGGTTTTTTTTGTGCCCCAAATGCCCAAAATAACTATCGGAACCTACACCGCGTGCTACGTCACAAATGTCAGTTAAACGAAACGAACATTTACGAAATAAAACAAAAGCATTCGCATATGTCATTGGCATAAAGAACACTGACATATTAGGCAAACATCCATTTTGTTTACAAGCGAAATGCATTCGAAATGGCCGCGATCCATCATGGCAGCTCAGTCGGCCGCTGTTTGGCGGGAAACTCGCCGCATTGTTGTAATAAAGGAATGTTTAGAAGGACCATTATTTTCTATCGAATAAAAACTCTTTTACACTTGAATTAAATAAAACTGTCCAGTTTAGTCTAGCCGTTGAAGTACGGTCTCGTCTAAACACTTCTGAACGAGAATCGCTTGCACATCGTTATTAAAGTGGGTGTCACTTCAAAGAAAAGATGACATGAGGTGCAAGCTTTAATGTAAATAAGCGTTATAGGCCTAGACCTAACCTTTCAACGTTGATAATATTATTATTTTTATGATAATAGTCATCATCATCATCATGATCATCATGATCAGCCAAAGAACGTCCACTGCTGAACATAGACCTCCCCCACGGCTTTCCACGACGACCGGTTGTGAGCGGTCTGCATCCAGTGCGATCCTGCGATCTTTACAAGGTTGTCTGTCCATCTTGTCGGTTATAGTTAGACATTATTATTTTTCAGCCAAGTGTCTTGCTATTCAGTAAAATGACCTGATAATATATATTTTTTTCGTGCGGTTGGCAACTATTGGCAGACCGCGAAGTTTAGACCTCGCCTTCTGAGACAAAAGCGGGGAGTGTGAGGGGTGCGGGCGGGTGGTGTCTCCCGCACCCCGTTCTCGCCTCCCTTCGCGCCTTTAAAAGTTGACTTTTGAACATTGTAGTAAGCCCAAGCAAGCCTACTTAAAATAGTTATATTATGACTTTGTTAAATTACGCCAAAACTAATGGAAGTTTCTAGTTCTTTTTGCTATCTACACACGCTTTTAACTGGGTAATTTTATTAAAATCGTTTTTGCTGTTAATTGTGATATGTGAGGCTTTTTATTTGTGACACATTTGGGACAATGCCATTAGTTAGTTCAACGAATTCGTTTTTAGCTTTTAAAGTTTTTCTACTAATAAAACTCGGTACTATAGTTGGCTTATACAACTTTGCACTATATTAGGTCTAGCATTAAATAGTACTAATTAAAATGTTGTAAAATTAAGTAGCAAACAATTGGAGATAATATCAATTAAGAGGAGATATAAAAGTATGGGCCTAGGCACTTGCAATTATTCAGTTTTGTGTAGAAAAATTTAAAAAACTGTTGTTTTCATTCAAATATTTTCTACAAAAGAAATTTAACCTCTCGTGTCTGATTGCTAGGTAGCATGTCAAGTTATAAAGTATATTTTAAAATCACTGTAAAGGTTTCGATGCCGATGTGTATATCATACAATTTAAACAACGACAAACCATGACAGCTACAGCGTTTAAGATAAATTGATAGTTCGAATCCGCGTTTGATTTTTTTTGCGAAAAAAAACAGAATTTCTTTTTTGAATTTTTTTCGAAACATTTTATTTCATTCGTAAAGCTGTGACTGATCGCCGTTACTGGACAGTATCGCATTGAAATCTGTGAGCCAATTTTTATGGTTGTAAATATTTTTTTATGTTTTAGAGATCCGTTCATTACGAGGAAATGCATTAGACTGATAAATTGTACCTGGTATTTTGACGAATGTTTTAGTAAATACACCGATGACCGGTCAGAGTGGTAAAAATAATTTGCGAAAAAAATTATTATCAAACGGTTTCAGCGCCTATTAGTGGTTTGAATGTAATAGTAAAAGTTTACGCAAAACATATATGTTTACCTATATTTCAATACTATTATAGTTGTTTATTTTGCATTTATTACTGTTCCACTACAGTATTACCAAACCATTTGCCATGTGAAATCTCCGTGACATGGGTGGTGTATTTTTTAAATGTATATTAATTGAATTATAGAAAATCGTATTAAATTGTATATGCAAATAGATATGATACAGAACATGTATCGATGACGATTCCCACTTTACCTGATTTTTGTAATAAATTGATAACACGAGCTTGTCGTTATTATTCAAACGACGTCCCAAGGGTGATGAGTGGATATCATTCTATATTTCATTGTATTGTATACAGGGTGACCTATATTTATATCAATATGATAAAACTATGTCAATACTTTAAAACTACTCGCAGGTTACAAAGTTTTTTTTTTAAATTTTATTTATTAAGAATACAACATGGTACATTTTTGTAAACAAAGTCCTGCAAAACTATTTACACAGTTTGTCTGTAGGATCTTGAGTCTCGCTGTTAAGTAATTTACAGGTAATATTTATGTATCCAGTATGCTAAGGTAATATTTTTTTATATTACGTTTAAATTTATTCTTGTCTCTTTCTCGACGAATGTCTTCCGGCAAACTATTAAGAAGGTATGGTATTCGCTTCTTTAAGGTTCTATCTCCAAAATAATTTTTAACCTTTGGTACTTCAAATTTACCCGAAGACATCGATCTTGTACAGTGTTTATTTTTAATTAGAGAGTGTACATATAAGCTATGTTTTTCTGGCAACCTACGACGAGAACTTCTAAAACGTAACATTTTATATTATCTAAATAAAAGTCTTTGATTAAAATTGCTGGTTTCAGTATTTGGAGTCGCTGAATTTGAATTAGGCTGTTTGTAACTTTAGAAAATTTAACCTTGTATAAGTTAGGTTGAAGAGTTTTTTCGTTATTGATATGTGTGCTCTAAAAATATTTTTTTTTCCAAAAGATCTCTATCTTGTAGATTTTAACTCCCTTGCAACATCACAACTATGCGACGTCACCTTTTATTGCATTTAAGTTAGATTGTTGTAAATACAGGTTGCAACAAAAGGCTTAACGAAGCCTTAAACCACGCATTCAGGGCATCAAACCAAATCGTATGTAACAAAAATGATCGCTGGGAAACTACTTTTATTTTTGGGCATTAAAATAAATCATGGACGCGCTTAGCTGTGTGCGTGCGCCCGGTGTGGCGACACCTCGCGATACATTGCGTAGTGCACGACTTATGGTCTGTTTATGAAAAAGTTATACAAATTTTGAACATGTTTCTCAGAGAAAAACACTTGTAAGTACTAATAGAAGATTTTTATTAAAAATTGATCACTTTGACCGTCAATTTCTCAGTAACGCGTCATTTCGGCTTCGCAAGAGCAGAGAAAACGGGTCTTGAATCAGACAGACAACAAAGTAATCCAAATGGGTTATATGTTTCTATGGAGGAACAGAAAAATCAGTGCTAATGGCAGTACCATCACAGTGCGTAAGTAATATTGTATACCACCATTACGAGCGCTTAGTCTATTTCAATAGCTACAAATCATACACGCTATTAATATTTGACATCAAAGAAAAACCGCAGAGCGGCAATTATAGTAATTTCCGGACCACTGGTCACTCTACCACAATGTCAATTATAATAAACAATAATATCCGTTAGAGCTGTTAGTAGTAGTAGTCCCCCTAGCTGATTTCGACTACAGTGGCCAGTTACAACGACTAACCGACTGCGCGGGACATATTATAGTGCACAAGTGTGTGCGCAAACACAGGTGCGCTCTCTATTCCTTTCACTCTCATAGCCCGATGGGACAGCAATCTGGCGTGGCTTTTCTCCATTGATTTATGGCGGCCGTCGACATGTCAGCGGCTACTACAGTGCGACAAGGATCTTCTGGCCAACAGATGACATTGACAGGGGGGCGCTTATTCAAGAAAGGGTAGCCAGAGCAAGAAAATCTCCTTTGGTTCAGGGGGTCGATTTATTAGGGTCTTTTTATTTATTACCTATTTTAACGATTTTTTTTACCTCACCATGGCAAAGTCAAAGAAAAGATTTCTTGGATGGAAATGTCGTCGAAGTCATAAGAGGCATATCATGTATGTTCCACCGATTTTAGACGCAAAACAATTGTATTATCAATAAAAACCATTGAAACGTCCGTCCGTCCGTCCTCTACGTTATTTAAAAACAATCATATTAGAACTTTACACAGAGACGTACGAAAATAAAATGAAAGGGAAAATCGAAAAATCTCTTGTAAGATTGGGGAAACTTCCTACACTCGATCTGGCAACCGGATTTTTGAATTTGACAGCGTTAGTTCCGACTGTCACCGTTGGCCAGAAGATCCGTGTCGCACTGTACCGCGCGCCGTCGACTAAGGCGTTGTCAAGTGCTTCGGGCTGAGCGGGCGCAGCTGCTGGCCACCGACTACACCGATGAATCTGATGGTAATTCTCTACCTGCGCTAATTGATTACGTTCTGCTAAAGTTTAACATACAAGGTAAGAACTATATAATATGTGGCTTATACATCCCACCTAATCAACCTTTTTCTACATACTTTCTTTTTTTAAACGCCCTACGTTACGAGTTGGACGACAGTAATTTAGATTTTTTTTACATAACCGGCGATTTTAATATTCCTTTTATTGATTGGGAACGTAGCTATTCTGACTCATACTCGACACTTTCTATTGATAGTAACTACTTACTTACAAAATATATCTATGATTTTCTGCAATCCACAAATAGTAAACAATACAATTATATTAAAAATAGCAAAAGTCGAGTGCTTGATTTATTTGTATCAAACGTTGAGTCGTGTATATGTGAACCGCCGCTTAATCCACTGGTACCTGTGGATTGTTTACATCCACCTTTTTGTGTTTTAACTTCTTTCAACCTCGATCATAATGTGTGCGTTCGTACTAGACCTAGTTTCCGTTTTCTAGAGGGTAAGTATCTTGAAATTAATCAACACATTAAATCTATAAACTGGGATGACGTTCTTAATCACGATTCTTTAGAAAATGCTGTTAGTGTATTTTACGAAAAACTGTATGAAATCATAAAAATGTACGTACCACTACGATCTACGAAATCGAATCAGTATCCAGACTGGTTCACGCGGCCACTCATACACATGTTTAAAAATAAAGAAAAGGCATGGATTCGATGGAAGAAGTATGGAACACCGCCTCACTATGAGGAATTTTCATTATTAAGGCACAGATTTAAATTATTTTCTAAGGAGTGTTTTGACATCTATATTGATACTATTGAGGAAAGACTAAAGGATGATGTAAAAACATTTTGGACATTTATAAAAAATCGAACCAAGAAATCAGGTATCCCATCTTCTATGAAGTACGGAGACACTGAATCAAATAAACCTGACGAAATTTGTAATTTATTTTCACGCTTCTTTGGATCCGTTTATGAATCATGTGTTAATGACAATACTGACCTTGAAACTTTGCCATACAATGATAGATGCAACTTCATTCTCACTGATTTAAATATATCTAAAGAGGAAATTCTGAGAGAACTTAAATCTTTGGATATAACTAAGGGTCCAGGTCCGGATGGCTTGACTCCGTTCTTTTTGAAGCATACCGCTGATTCTTTAGTCTATCCTTTACACATTCTATTTAACAAAAGTTTGCATGAGGGGATTGTCCCTAGTACATGGAAAAATGCCAACATAACTCCGGTATATAAGAGCGGTGACAAGCGGGACGTAGCAAACTATCGCCCTATATCGTTGTTGTCCACCTTGTCAAAGGTTCTGGAACGCCTGGTTCACAACAATATTTACCCACACTTACATACAATCATAATCGAGGAACAACATGGTTTTGTCAAAAAACGGTCTACCGTCAGTAATTTAGTCTTATATACCAATTTTATATTTCAGTGCCTAGACAAACGTGTTCAGGTAGACTCAGTTTACACTGATTTTCGTAAGGCTTTTGACAAGGTGGACCATAACCTGCTACTGCAAAAACTAGCTTTTAACGGTATAAGAGGAAACCTACTTCGATGGTTTTCCTCTTATGTCAAAAATAGGACTCAGCGTGTTGCTATAAATGGTTTCACCTCCGACGTCATTGGGATCACATCAGGCGTGGCACAAGGTTCGATAATTGGACCTTTACTTTTTGTTATCTTCATTAACGATATTAATAGTTGTTTTAAACATACTCACTTTCTGTTGTACGCTGATGATCTTAAGATTTATCGCGAAATAACATCTCTCAATGACTGCCATAAATTGCAGGACGACCTGAATCGCCTGTCTGAATACTGTGAATCCAACAAATTACAACTAAGTCTTACCAAGTGCAAATCTATTACATTCACTAAAAAAATTAATGTCATTAACTATAAATACTCGTTATGTGGTGCTTCACTTGAAGAGGTATCTTTAATAAGAGATTTAGGCGTATTAATGGACTCTAAGCTTCATTTCGACGTACATATCAACCACGTAATTAATCGAGCTTTTCAGATGTATGGTCTCGTAATGCGGCACTGCACTCCCTTTAGGAAACCCGAGTCTTATATCTTATTGTACAATTCTCTAATAAGATCACAACTTGAGTATGCTACCTCCGTTTGGAATCCTTTCTACGGTAAATATCACGATCAACTAGAATCGGTACAAAGAAAATTCTTACGTTCTATGAATTATCGTTGCTGTCACTCCAGGTGTTCGTATGACGTACTTTTAAATAAATACTCTTTACCAACTCTCAGGACGAGAAGATTGCTCCTTGATCAGCTTTTGTTATATAATATATGTATTGGGAAATTCGACTGTAACAATCTGTTTAACCAAATATACTTAAATGTACCATGTCGCTCATATTGTGCACGACCAACCCGCAAGCGACAATTGTTTGCTCACACCACTTGTAAAACAAATGCAGGTAAACGCGCGCCGCTGCTAAGAATTACTGATCTGTATAACTGCCACTTCATGCAGGCCGAAATCTTCGCAAGCTCACCTGCCGCGTTTAAGAAAACTGTGAACGGGATATTGAAGGACCTAGATCTGACCTGAGTCCTTCAATATCCTGTCTTACTTTGTAATATTTTTTATGTAAAAGTGCTATAATGTACCTATATACTTTAGATTGCCAATGTTTACTCTTGTTTGTTTATTAATATGTACCTACCCCATATGTGGACAACGGGGTTGATTGTACTTTTAGTAATACCACCAATACTTTAAATATTACTTATAGTAATCGCAAAGTGTAATTGTTTGTTGTTCCTAAAATAAATAAAAAAAAAAAAAAAAAGTGCCGCTACCTCATGTATATTGAGTTCAGATTTTATTATTTTCTTGCCTACAATGAATATGAAAATGCTTTTCAATGTTATAAAACGTTAGCAAATACAAGAAATATACCCACTCATACCAGTGATATTCCATTTTAGATTAGTAGCTATCAGAGCTTATATTATGTTTTTTTTAAACAGTTGACTATCCCACAGCAATCAACAACAGAAACAGTTGAAGGAAAAAGACTAAAGGTAAAAATATGGCACCGCGGCACCGGTAGTAATTTTGGTGCATGAATTTATTTCTTCTATCCCAGATGATAAAAAATAAAAGTACGAAAAGAAATACACTACTAGCACCTATTTATACTTGGCACTTAGCCAATATGAATAAATTTTATTTATATCATTCATTTTCATATCATTAAACGGGAATCTGAGGGAAAAAAAATAATTTAATAATTTGGAATTATAATTTGGAAATGGTATAAAACAAATGTTAAACTACCTAGCCGGTTGGGGACCGTGGCGTACGCCGGCGTACGCTGTCAAATTTGCCTGATTCTGTCCGGATAGGCCCAACCGTACGCCGGCGTACGGTCTCGCCTATGGAGTGTTTCAAACTCGTACTGTGGCGGTATTTTTGATCAGATCTTAGCCATGTTGACTTTTTTGAATAGATGAGACCGAATCCTATACAATAAACAAAAACCAGAAACCAAAAACAGCCGAAAACAACAACTGTAAGGAGTATGGCACTTGGCAACAATAGTGACCATGGACTGTTAGGGGCTTGATACTTGACTCTCGAAATTTCAAGTGGTGATACTTGAAAATAAACATTCTACATATGCGTGTTTTTGTGTGTGGATTGAATGTTTGCGGTTCGTAGACGATTTCGGTTGAAAGATTATTTATATTACGTCATTATTTTAGTACTTTCGACAACAATAACAAATGTTGTCGTTATGGGCGGGTAGTTGTTTTATTATGGCCCATTATAAAATAACTACCTGCATTAAATTTTAATTTGTTTTGACACAAGTATAGGCATAACATTCAGTCACAATACCCTCTTTACAGATTTGTAATCGGTTGTCCTTCCAAGAAGTTACGTGTGTTTACGTAAGTGTAATCCGACACCACGCATGCGTGTGATGTCACGTGACATAAGACGTCACACAACATGATTGAAAGCTTATTTTTTTATCGAGTCTTGACCAGCTAGCATTTTTGTACGTAATGGCTGAGTTTACAAAAAAGTACCTATTAAGTTGTAATAATTTATGATACAGTAAAAATCCTGTACAAATTGTTAAACATGACACTCATTAAATATTTCGATGAAAACATATTCATACCTTTCAAAAGGTTGTTGTTGATTTTCATCAAAATAAAAAAGTGAAATCTGTCGCTGGGCAATTGGGCGGTTTTTATTGGCCGCCCGCCTAAGCCGCGCTGGGCGGATCGTTAGCCGCCGCGCGCGGTAATCCGCTCAACCGACAGAATGAGGTACGATGGTTTGATGTTGGACATGACTTTCTGATGGAAAATAAGACGGGTGAAGTGAGAATTGGCAAAAAAATTAACTTTTCGAATACAAATCTAGATCGCAAAGATTTTGATAATGAATATCATTTGATTTCATTGCATTTTCTGTTCCTAGCGTTTAAGATAGTCGCTAAGGTTGAATGAATTCAACTATTTTGATTTGCGAAATGAATAATGATTTCCCAAATACAATAAAACCCCGATAGTACGATTGTGTGAAGGCCCAGTGAAAAACGCGTTATATCCGGGGAACAGGGAAAATTAATTATTTAAATCCAAGAATCGACATTTATGTGTATTAATAAACTCCTTATAAGAGCTACAATTATGTAAACTACATATTTAAGAATACGTTGCATGTCAAGATTCATCCAAAAAGAGCGTATTAAGCGGGGAGACGAATCGTAAAAAGCGGTTTAAAAATGTATGAAAATATAGTGTAGAGACCGACGTTATATAGCGTAATACTCATATTATTATTATTATCAAGCGTGATATTTGCGATATGTACTCGTTTGTGGTGATGCATTTTTTTCTAGTGGTAGATTATTCTCTCATGCTCACTTCATCGAAATATCGGATATTTATATTTATAAACTGTGTGTACTCAGGCATTATAATGCCAGTGAATTTGGAAAAATGGGTTGTCATATCCAATTGACTTCTTCCTACTTCTACGTCCAAGATAGATTTTCCCCGAGAATGACTGGGAGATTTTTGATCGATGTCACACGACGTCCTCGGGTAGGATATGTATTTATCTGCTCCAGAAAACAATTTGCCGATATATTTTCCCAGATGATCTCTTTCCTTATAATATTTTCGGGATATATTCTTGATATTACTAAGTAAACAATTCGGATAGATGAGTCAATATTTTGTCGGTTGGAACTTATTTGTTTCATGGCAAAATATGAATTGGATATCATTGTTTTTATTCGGTTTTGATGTTTTTGCCGGTTAAGGAAATTGCATTTTTAATGTTGAAGGCTTCTACTATGATTTCTGTATCGTATGGGTGTTATCTTTGTCATTTTTGGGTATGGTTTAAAAGTTCAATACACTTAGCATAGCGATTCACTTTAGAAGCAGAAGCGAACACAAAAAAAGTGACAACAAGAGCGGCATGCACGTTATCTATACCAATAAAATGCTTTGTCCTGAATGACTGACTTATTGATTGACTGACTGACTGACTGATGGATCAACGCACAGCCTAAACCGCTGATCGTAGAAACCTGAAACTGGGAGGGTGTGTTCTTTGTATGACGTAGGGATCCGATAAGAAAGGATTTTTCGAAATTCTACCCCTAAGGGGGTCTAAAAAGGGTGCAAAGTTTGTATGGGACAACGTGATCCCTTGGTCCAATCTACTTCAAATTTTGCATACACATTCTTTTACAAAATTGACGGAAGATTTATTTTGTATTTAATTGCAATTCATCTCCTAAGGGAGTAAAAAAGGGGTACAAAGTTATTTTGGGGGTGATTTTCATCGAAATTGATATCGATACTCTTTAGTGCTTACGACTTAAATAATTGTTTTTTATTTTTGACAATAATTTGACAAGTCTGAAACCTCAATGTTTTGACACGTGTTTGTTATTGATGTTGCTCTAGAGACGAGACTTTATTCCTTAGAATAGTAAATAATATTTTTTTGTGTTTCAACAGGGTAGTTAAATATACCCCACAGTTTTCCACAGCGACCGGTCGCAAGCAGCCTGTGTCCAGTGTAATCCTGTAATTTTCAGAAGGTCGTTTGATCATATTGTTGGTGGAACTTTTCTGCAAACCTTTCGTGGGGGTCTATGCTTAGTAGTGGATGGCCTTTGGGTGTTGATGATGATGATGATGATGGGGTAGATAGATACCTACATAGAATGGTCCCTTTAAATTCACGGTTTGAATTCGAAATAGTAAAGTATTCGTTATGACCATAAACAATGCTCAAGTTCAAACTCTTAAGGTAGCGGGAGAAGACTTGAGGGTATATGATTCTCCCACAGCCTGTAATGTGGCATAATGCTGTGTAAGCGCACAAAGTATCCTGGTCTTTCTTTCGGTTACCCAAAAGAAATATAATTGACGATAGGCGTAGTAAGTATTTTCATTTCTTTGTAAAATATAAATATAGGTAATATTATCCCCGTAAAAGTTTGACCAGAATAAAGACTGAAAATGTGTTGCGTGTACATAAATTATATAATATTTTTCTATTCGTATTTCTATGTTACATGTATATAAAAAGCTGAATGATTTTGTTTGTTTAAACGCTCCAATCTTAGGAACTATTGGTCCGGTTATAAGTCAGTTACATTGTTAGATAGCTTATTTATCGGGAAAGGCTATATAAGTAGTTTAATGCGTATAGGCTTATACAAATTCTACGATTTATGGGAATGGAGTAAAACTAAGACGCGCGAACGGAGTCGCGGGCGGCCGCTAGTGTGAAATAAAAACACACTCAAATTTACATTCATATTTTAAATTAAAACGATTTGTTTGTTTAAATAATTCATCGTCAAGTAACATGATACCTTGATTCCTTGTTGGCTTTTATTTCTTCCAGTGCTAAACTACTTATTTTTTTTTTTAGTAATGGGTTCGCTCTCTTGCCTTTAGACTAGACCAGCGGGCGTAGTCTGACGTAAAATTTTTAACATTTTTAACAAGACTAAGACCAAATTGGTGTTTTCGTGTATTTATTGATTGAGAAGAACTTTTGAATGAAGCTCGCAAAATTACAAATATTTTTTAAGATTTTAAATATATCGCTACGTAGGGTAAAAGGATATTTGATGCAAAAGAAAATCTGAAAATTGGAATTGGTTAGGTATGTGAAATGTCAAAAAATTTGCTTCAGACTACGCCCGCAGACGTGCGTAGACAGAGACGACGATGGAGCCAGGTAACGCAGGAGAAACCTTTGAAAATTTTAGGGTTATACTCCATAGGTATGTGCCTCGTCTGACTTTAAGTAGCAAATAATAAAAATTGATATAAAAAAATAAAATAACTGCCTCGGTGGCGCAGCGGTTAGAGGGTCGCATTTTAAAGCGACGGCTACGCCAGAGGTCCCGGGTTCAATTCCCGGGTCGGGCCAAAAAAATGAACCTGGGTTTTTCTGTTCAGAAATTCTCAGGGAAGCCCGGAGTTTGGAAGTTGGCGGTGTTTTACCCCCGGAAAGCACGTAAAGCCGTTGGTCCTGCGCCTGATCTCTCTCCGGTCGTGTCAGATTGCTGTCCCATCGGGCTATGAGAGTGAAAGGAATTGAGAGAACACCTGTGTTTGCGCACACACTTGTGCACTATAATATGTCCCACGCAGTCGGTTAGTCGTTGTGACAGGCCACCGTAGTCGAAATCGGCTTGAGGGACTATTATTAATAAAAATTATATTAGTAAGCAAAACTTGCTTGGTCTGGAGTCAAGAGCAAATCCATACTAAATATATAAAAAAACGATTCGTATTGGTAATTCGCTGACCGTATAAAGTTTACCATATCAAAATACACAGTACAGTACAGCTTGTTCTTTTTAGGCTGTAGTTTGTGTAAAACCACGAGGAAAATATGTTCTTGAGGGACATGAAAAAAATATGAGAATTTATTTGAAAGTGAGTAGACTGATCAAATATTAATCGTTCACTTTTCGCAAAGTGTTCGCGGTAAGCGAAATAGGTGGGAGTTTGATGAACCACTCTGTTGAAGCTTTTGAAATTCACCCTTCTTTTTTGTGTGTTGTGAAATTGAGAGCTTTGAGTTTTTGTTTCATATTAACGTGTTGTAGGATGTTTAGTTTGAATTGATAATAAAAATATTTGAAAAGGGTTTACATAATTTTCGTCTTTGATATTATAAGCTATTTTTGGTCACTTTTTATACGTTTTAAGGTTCTTGAAAATGTTTAACACTTACTCGTAATACGGCAAATTACAAGACCTTAATATTCTAAATGGTCAATTTCGCAATGAACTCGAATTTATCTAGTTCAGTATTTATCTTTGAACCTTTGCGATGTATTTTCTTGACAAAAAGATTTATTCTTTGAGCGTATTTGATAAATTTCAATAGCAAGTTCTCTCGCTAAAAGCCTTCATTTATTTTATTTGGAAAAGCCGAGACAGTTTTTTATTAAATCAAGATGATTCTTTACAACAGCGACCTTTATTTCACTCAAATGAAGCTTTGCAATTATAAAAATGTATTTACTTAGAATTTAACTTATCTTTGATCATGGCTTTCGAAAACATATTTTTTCTCGGATAGATATTTTAGCATTGAATATTTTGATATTTCTGTCGGGCAATGTTGTTATTACTAACGCGACCCCGCGACTTCACTCGTACATATATCGGATTTATCTTATAACTGTTTTTTCGTTGTCTGGTATTCGTAGCACAAGAAAGAAAACTCCTAAGTTCCAAACTAAGACAGTTGGTGTGTTGTCTGGCGCATATTTATTTATTATTATATTTGTAGGTACTATATCTTTTGGCGATTTGGTGATTTTAACTTTGATGGATAACTTAAGTCTTCTACTCTTAAACTTCTCTGGTATGATATTAGACGTCTTTAAAACAAGACAAATACAAAATTATTATTAATAAGCACTTTCACTTTTACATAAGAGTGATAGACCTGGAAACCATCAGAACATTAATACACTTTAAATGTTACGTAAATGAATAGTAAAACTCCATATTGTTTTTCAATTATGAATCAAAATTCATAACAACGATATGAAGAATATTTAACTGACTTAAATATTCTGCAAATCTGACATCAATCGAAATAGGAGGCTGTATTTGTAATTTCAGCACCAATTAAATCGTGTACATTAATTTTAACGAGTTATGTTAAAATAGACCAGCCATTGTGTGTGTGATACGTAGGTCAAAAATATTCTGCGAAGACTTCAGTCTTATGTGTATAACTAATTAAAAATCTCTAATAATCTGGTTACTTATAGGAGTGAATGCATCAAGCTACTTTGATAAGGCAGAGAGAGAGGTATGTTAATTTTGTCTAGTCACACCCAAGAGGTCCCGGGTTGGGTTTTTCTGTCTTGAAAATACTCGAAAACAGCTCGAAGTTAGGAAGTTGGTGGTGATGACAACCCTGTGCCTCGGAAACCAAGACTTCAGTCTTATGTGTATAACTAATTAAAAATCTCTAATAATCTGGTTACTTATAGGAGTGAATGCATCAAGCTACTTTGATAAGGCAGAGAGAGAGGTATGTTAATTTTGTCTAGTCACACCCAAGAGGTCCCGGGTTGGGTATTTCTGTCTTGAAAATACTCGAAAACAGCTCGAAGTTAGGAAGTTGGAGGTGATGACAACCCTGTGCCTCGGAAACCACGTTAAGCCGTTGGAACAGCGCCTGATCTCTCATCAGTCATGTCGGACTGCCGTCTCACCGATTTAATGAAAGTGAAGGAATAGAGAGTGTATTGCGCACAAGTCTGGTCTCTTTAATATCTCCTGCGTACCTGGCCTATCTGTTGAGAAGATCCGCCATTACATGATGTACTGGCGACTGTACAAGATTCGAATTTGAACCTTTGTCTAAGGAACAGTTTCCTGGCTTTCACTTATTTAAGAACTTGGTACAACCTTCTTTGAGATGTAATAAGTTGGCTGTCTTCTCAGAGCTGTGTCAGTACTTCGTTAGGGCTTATGCTGAGTGCACAGTCAACAGCTATGTCTTAGGGAATTTCTAGACATAATTGAGCGGCCATGTTGGCTCAATTAATTTCAAATTAAAATTAATTTCAAATTTCTTAAATTCCATTTGCTATTAATTAATGTGAAACTTGAGTTGTTTTGTTAACAATTTGATTGCGCGGTCTAAGAATCTCAATCTATCATTTGAAGGAATGTGTACATGTATAATAATAATACTACTAGGTAGATAAATCAGTTGCTCTAATAGTAGAGCATACTGCATAGGCAGTGAGCGAAAAATTCGTGGTTGAGGTCTCTCGCGGTTACCCACTTTTCAATGGAAATCGCTTGCACACACAACAAGAAAACGGGTTTCACTTGAAACAAAACAAGTGATTTTAGCTCTTAAGGTGGTTAGGCGGCGATGACCGCGATAGTACAAGTAGACAAAAAGAGTTGGTTGATTGTAGTGGCTGTGGCGAGGCGTCGAACATAATAATCGAATCTTGCTTTAATTTTAAAAGGTTATGATCAGTATTGCTTTAGTCAGATCGATGAAAAATTATGATAAACTAGCTTTTGCCCGCGACTTCGTTCGCGTTGAAAAGTGACTTCTTTCTCCCGTTTTTTACACATTTACCACTATATCTTTGCTCCTATTGGTCGTAGCGTGATGTTATATAGCCTATAGCCTTCCTCGATAACTGGACTATCCAACACAAAAATAATTATTCAATTCGAACCAGTAGTTTCGGAGATTGGCGCGTTCAAACAAACAAACAAACAAACAAACAAACAAACAAACAAACTCTTCAGCTTTATAATATTAGTATAGATAAACTTTATTTTACATTAATATATCAGTGTCAATTTATATTCAATTCAATCAACATTCAATCAGACTGTATTTAAAGATAGGTTAGGTTTTTAACACCATTGTTAGTGCAAGATCGACTGAACTCCTATGCTTAGCTCAATAGAAGGCCTACTACGAAAAACGTAGCATAACAGCATTTCGTAGTAAGGATTCCATCCTAAAAATGATACGGATCCGAAAAACGATAATCGTATTGACGGATTTCGTTTTTCGTAGTAGACCTCCAGCACTCGTAACGCCGTAACGCATTCGTCCATCAACGCATTCGGATTGTTACATTTAAAATTTGAATGCGGCGTGTGACATTGTCACATATGTCTCGCTCTAACATAGCTAAATGTGATAGGTGTATCCTTGACGGTATCGTTAAGTTGCAGACCTAGTAATAATGGCGTAAATACAAGAAATTTCATACTCGTACAATACAAACATTACTCCTCAGTAAGTAGGTATTTTCCGGTTCCTCTGCATATAAAGCATAAGAGCCTTTTGTTCGCAAGAAAAATAGCGTTATATTCGTTTACATAAACTCTTTCTGTGAAATATTATAATAGAGGATGGCACGATGTGGTTTACAGAAGCGTGATAGTTTTTAGAGGCTTTCTGACAAAATATTTGATAATACTAATGATAACTTGGCTAATTACCATGGATTCAAAATACGTATTACCTAATAGGGATTTCCTTGTTTGTAAAGCATGGTTGAACCTAACTTAGGTGCGTATTGCAACCTTTCTTTGATCTATCAACTTAAGAAAAAATTAAAGTATTTATATTACACTCACTTGTGTAGTGCCGTCTCACGCTTATCTACTGAGTGGATTAAACGAAATCGCAATACGAATTTGCTAATCCATTCAAAAGCAAAGCTGCTTAATTGTCAAAGCAACTGTGCAATACGCACCCTGCCCTCAGTAAGCAGTTTTGAAGACTTTATATTAGTATTTTTAATCATATCATAAGCAATAAACAATCATCTAACGTCTCTGGTTCTTAAAAGATTTAGTTATATCCACAAACCTTTTCAACCTTTTTATCTACTCACATTCGATGGGAAAGGACTGGGACATCCTTTTTTTAGTGTCACAGACTAATCCTAGTAAGAGAGGGTTCAGGGATATCATTTTACCTAAAATCAGGTTAATTTTATAGAGACAGGTTCATTGTTACAAACTGGAAACTATGGGCGGCTTCTTCTGTCAGATCGATCCATCGTCTTTCCACGCTTGGCTAATTAGGAGGCTTTTATTTTATTTTATAATTATTTTCAATTGCTGAATGTAAAAAAATGGCGTCTACAAGTACCATTTGTCTGCGTCCTCGAACCGCCCCCATAACGTGAGCCGTCAACAAACAATCCATTTGGATGTTTAAACACCGTTTTTCTTGACCAATTAAAAAGGGAAAAATCCGTAATGATCGGGAAGGGACGCAGGACGCCGGGCGGGAAACATTTGTCAAAGCGTGACGTTTGAAAAATTCCACCCGAGCAATACGGGGTGAAAGATTAAATTGGGAACATAGATTGATGTTGCTGGAAGTGGTTTGGCGAATCGCGCTTGTTGTGGAAAAGCTGCATCGTTTTTTTAACCTTTTTTTTACTCTGCACCTTTTTATAGCGTTGCATTTTGCATGCACTTAGAATAGAATGAATATATATTGTTTTAAACTTTCATGGTTGCGAACATTAGGAAAGTTAGATACGGGATTGCTACTACCTTATTATTTACGAGCTTCCGATATTTCGGCACTGTTGCAAGCGCCATGATCACGGAGTAACTGATTTTTATTTATTTGAGATACACACACTTGCTGTTAGGCGTTTTTTTATGCATGATAAAGCTATGTGGTAGCTGGGCCTTATCATAATCTTATTTCCATTAGCTATCATGTGACAATTCATTCTTAAGTAAGAGATGGTTACTAAAAAAAGAATTTACTATTTATTTTTCAGTGTGGATACAAAAATACCAGACTCTGCTGCTTTTATAACTTCTTCTTATTCGTTTCGAGTCAATGGCAATTAATTTTTTTTATAACTTTTATCGCACTCGATGTAGACCGCTCACAACCGGTCGCTGTGGAAATCCATGGGGGAGGCCTATGTTCAGCAGTGGACGTCCTTTGGCTGATAATGATGATGATGATGATGATAACTTTTCTAACTGGCACGGTGATAAAGCATTGCATACACAGTCCTATGTTTTTTAATGCTCGGCTAGGTTGATGAATCATTTGTCTATGCCGTGCAAGCTTCTTTCTATATATCTGTTTAGGTAAAAAAAAAAGTACATAGCACCCCTGTCGCTTCTATCCTCCCTAGCTCCGTTCACAAATCCTTGCGCATCGCTTTATCATTTTAATCGGTTTCCGCGGCAGGTGCGATGTCGCGGCGTAGGTACGGACAACAGCACGTCATGGTAAGCACTGCGGTATCTTATACAGTTGTAATAAGGGCTAAATTGCATCAAATGTGGGTAACCTGATGTGCTGGTGACTGTACAAGCGATTTCATCTGCCGGCCGCCAGCGCTGATGTATGACTGTGCAACCTTCATCTGTTTTTATCTATTTATTTGTGGACGTCACCTCGCGTGTGATATGTCAAACGCGTCACACAATTTTATTTTCAATTTTTTGCGCAATTTTCTTTTTGAAAGAAACTAATAGGTAAAAGTTGCAGAAAATAAAAGAATATTTTAAAGGACCTCGTAGGTGCTCGTAGCGCAGTGGTGGCAGCGCTTTGGTATTGATACCGAAGTTAAGCAACTTACGGCGCCGGTCTTAAGTCCCGGCCAATATCGGTGGATATTAGTCGTTAAGCCTATACGTAAACGTATACCTCTTATTTGAGGTAAGGCCTTTGCCCAGCAGTGGAATGCTTACAGGATACTTTACTTTACTTTACTATTTTAAAGTACCGTGTAAAGAGTTATAGAAAATTCATTTCATTTATTTGTTTGTGATTGTTGCTTTGAAGATTGTTGCACCCTGTATTAAATTTGCGGTTAGGACCTTTATGTCTTATGACAGCTCGGAGACAAATATTGTTGGTTCTTTAAAAGCAGTTAATAGCACTAGTTACACGAAATCTCATTGAAAATTGCATTGAGTATCAACATGAGATAAAACTGTGGCTACACTCACACCAATCTCGTACTCTCTTCCACTACAACGTTTAATTAAATCCAAAATCCTTCGGAACAGTAACTCAGTCGAAGGAAATTAGAGTTTTCAATATAAACAAATCAATTAAGTTCGGTTGAGCGGCTCAGGGCGGCTCTGTTCAGGCACCGAGGAACGCTCAAGGCGAAGAGCCATTAAGCCCCATAAGATGCAAGCTATGAGATATTGCGGTATAGTAATTCATGGTTTTGTAGACAAAAATGCATTAAGACTGTTTAAATATCTAGCATGTTCTTAAAAAAAAGTTTAATTTCAGAAGCATATCACCTCGTTAGTAAGTCGATAACAAATGAACCTTTTATACTCGGATAACTCCCCGCTTAAGGATCCAAATGATGATGAATATCCCAGAAAATAAAAAAAATCGCAGTAGCGCGGATGGTGTTCTGAACCGACTGTTCAATTACTAAGAACATCTTTGTTATAAATGAAACACTCCTACCAATTTCTGTAAAGGTAGCCAGCCTGCGACACAAATTACATTGCCCGGTTTATACCCAGTTGCTACCTTTTTCAGTCACTGTTTCTTAAGTAACACAGCATGCAGTTCAAAATTACTTAGAGAATTGTTACAGGACAGGCAGGACCAAAGGTTTAAACATGTTTTCCAGTGAGAGTCCCGAATATGACGTTGGTGAAATCTACAAGTATATCGATTGATAGAGTAGATAGACTTTTCTCAAGAAGAAATAAAACTCGCTTATGTTGCCTAACTTGGGCCACGGTCGTTAGACGAATCCTATGGACTTAAACTATGACGACGATTCCTGACGTCACGCGTTCCGGATGCCTTCGCGTCACTTTTCAGGGATTTTTTGCGCAAATAAAAAGAGCAAAAAAGAGAGGAAATTGCGAGGACTCGAGTGTGTTGGAACGGAAAGTTAATGCCAAACTTCATTAGCTTTTATTTGACGTTTAAAGGTTATAGGTTGATGAAGAATAAAGTCCGGTATTAGGGACTGGGAGGCTGTGGCTAATTGACGTGAATGGGGACAGACTAACGTCGTGGCTTAAGTGTTTTCTTAGTTACCCACTTTTTATTGGCTTGACTGTCTTGGTGGTGTAGCGATTAGTTTGCTGGTCCTGTCACTACCCAAGAGGTCCCGGGTTCGAATCCCGGGTTGGTCCGAAATTTGTTTTTTGAGTTTTTCTGTCTTAAAAATACTCAGAAACAGCTAGGAGTCAGGTAGAGTGGTGATGACATTCTCGTACCTCGGAAAGCACTGATATCTCATCAGTCATGTCAGACTGCCGTCTCACAGAATTGACGAGGATGAAGGAACAGAGAGTACCTTCCCTCGTCTATTGAGCACATATCTGGGCACTACAATATCACCTGCGTGACTGGCCTATCTGTTGAGAGGCGCCGCAATTACCAAAATGGTTGGACAATATTATAGGCAAGTGATGGAAAATGCTTGAAAGAAGTGTCACTCTAATGTATCTATGTCTATTTAAAGAAATCTGCTATATAAGTACTCGTGGCTTCCAAGTCTGGCTGATAAAGTGACAAAAGAGAGAGCGCGCGTGACGATAATAATTACAAAAGGTATTTAAAACCATATATTATATAAACAAATATGTTAGTTCCGATTCAGCGAAATGTTTATATTTGTTTTAAATATAAGCTACCTACTACTAATAACTGATAATATTCATTAGATGGATTGATAATGAAGTAACGAATGGAGCATCTGCAGTCACGGATTGATTTCACACAGAGGTAGTATTCTGAAAAAAACCTTTTACGTAATCTGAATTTGTCGTTTTCTCTCTCCCTAGGATACGGTGTTGAGTAAGCAGGATGGCAGTATTTGAAAATATATCTAGCCACAAATTAGGACCACAGACTCAGCTCTGCTAATTAAAACTTGCCGATCGCTCAGCTTACTTCGCTCGCTTCGCTTATTGCCGCTGCCGACGTTTCGCTCGCTTCCAATGCGAATTAAACTTCAACTCATCGAATTGACTTAGTGTTTATTTGGAATGTATAATTCAACATACGTTACAGAGTTAGTTGAGATGCAGCTGGCTTGAAATGATTATAGCGTTGCTCACGCAAAATTGTGCCTAACCAAGTACTATTTATTGGACATGATGCTAACAAATATGTTTTTCAACTAAATTTGAACAAATAATACAAAAAAAAAATGCGCCAGACAACATACCAATTGGTTTGGTTTGGATGTAAGATTTTTTTTTTATCTTGTGTTGCGAATACCAGACAATCTTCAACTGCTTGATAAAATTTATTTCTATACGATGTTATGTCACAAGACACTTTATAGAGGTAATTACGTTAAAAGAGTAAAAATTAAGTATGAAAGGAATATGCAGTTTTAACTTTAGTTTTTCTAAAATTTAGGGATAATACCTAATACCCCGAAATTAGGCTGGCTGTCATTTTTGATCCTAATCAGTAATCACATTTGATAAACTTTGTAACCCATTACAGTGAAACTTTCTAGACATATGACTTTAAGTTTTAGGGCCAATGTAAATGGATGCAGAAGCTTCACTATTCCTCAATCATGAATGTTAGTTTTGTAATAAAATACTTGTGAATTTTTAATGAAATCGTAATTTACCCGCGAAAAATTTGGATCTATAACCTTCACCATTTTTTTACCTCCGAAAGGATGATGTTCTTAATAAAATTATTCCGATAATTTGTCTTAACTCTTAACTGATATGAAGTTATCCTGATTAATTTGAACCGTATTTCAAAACAATTGTATTATTTTTTTATGAGACTTTTGGAACTAAAGAAAAGAATGGCAATTACTCCACCGACAAGAGCGAAGCTCTAAAGTTTATGAGGAAGACGAGATTTTTCAGTTAATTTTAATTGTGTATCTTAGAGAATTCTACATTAATTAAGCTATCTGGAGTTAATAACCTGCGTTGCTGTTTTATCTCAACTTTACCAAAATATTTAAATTATTTATAAACAAAGTAACTAGACAGTAATTATTTCTATGGAAAACTTGGCAAATTTTGAGTTTATTTATATTTGAATTAATGAAACTTTCTTCATGAAGTTGTTGAATGTACAATATAATGTCAGCTTAGAAGTCATCTATTATTTTAAATATTTTCAGTTGCTCAGCTATCCCGTGTAAAACGCAAACATACTAATTTTATTTTCTTATAAATTACTCAAAAAAGCCATTTTTGAAGTCTTAAAGAAGTGTAAAGGAAATCCATAATCCATTTACAAAACAAATTCTGAATCCAAACCACGGTCGCCTATAAAACATACAGAACTATTTTCTTGTAAAAATCCGTTTTATTTTATTACATCACTGACACTGGTGAAGGATGTATTACATAAATTGAAAGACTCAAGGGAAATATAGGTACCTATATTTAGTTGGTTTTTCCAACTTTCTTACTTGTAATGTGTTCAACGGCGCCTATTATTACAAAAGTACAAACCTTGTAAATATTTACTTTTCAATTGCAATTTCTTTCTTCTTTTTAAAATAAAACAGGGCCCACCCTATTTGAACACTAGATATTTATATTGTAATGTAAGAATTAAAATCGTTTTTGCCATAGTTAAAGCTTTTTTTTATATAAGCCTATCTCATCCCACTGCTGGGCAAAGAAAGGCCTCTCCCTCACTCTTCCTTTCTCTGTGCAGCCAGCTACTCCTAGTCCCGCGCAAAACTGACCAAATCGTCACACCATCTTTTTGAGTCTGACATACAGCTTAGGTACGTGTTTAAAAATCACAAACAAAATGCCTGAAACTACACTTTATTCAATTTCAATGATTTTTAGAGTACGTAATAAAGAACCCAAAAAAGTATACGTTTACGACCGTCCCGAATTTTATAACGACAGATTTGTCCGACTTGGTCCGTTATGGCGGCTTACATCTCCGAGGATCCTGCGTCCTAATAAAAAGGCTAAAGTAGATAGATAGATAGATTAATTTACTGCAACAAGTACAGTATTTTAGAATAAGAAAGATAGGATCTCTATAAAATCATTTGTGAAATCAGAAAATTTGTATACACCCCACCGTTATTTTGTAAAAAGATCCGCAAGTTTAAAATCTAACGGTTTTAAATACATTGTAATCTGTCGATTTATTATGAACTGTACACCTTGTAACTCGAGAATGAAGCAATTTTCATGATTTTTACTTTGTTGAATTGGCCCCAAATAGGACAAAGGGGAGGAAGGGGGAATGAAGATCGTCGGGACCGCAAGTTGAAAATAAAATTAAATCACCTTAAAAAGCTTTTTGTATCAAGTTACTCACTCACATTGTCACCTCACGTTGCCATTACCTCGAGACCACGGCAGTTTGCAATCCAGCCGAAACGTCGAGCAGTGAGTTACTCATAACATAAGTTTAAATTAGCGTTTAGCCCCGTCGTGTTTAATCGAATTGCAATGCAACGCGAAAGTTTAAAATCTTATAATCTAACCCAGTTGTTTTGCGACGTTGGTCCGCTAAATGCATTATTCGTAAACTTCTGTCATTTCAAAGTCAATGTGACCTAAACGCGAGTGCATTTTGACGCAAATAAAGTTTATGTTTAATCAAAACACGCTCCGCTTAGACTCAGTATGAAACCACAGAAACTTTGATATATGCTGGTTGCAATGACTGCTTAAGCTGTAATGGACTCGCGGTAAGGACGTGTCTTAAGACAGCTTTTAAAGTTGATTTTTGTTTTTATAGTGTTTTGTCACTAAACTTAATAATATAAATTGCACTTGTAAAAAGCAACCGTGACTCTGTGACAGACGAGGAATCGAACCCCGTGTCTTACGCTATCCGGGCGTATGCCTATACCACTCGGCCACCGACACAATAACAAGCCTGTTGAATTTTGCAAGCGCTTTCTTTTTAACGCGTAGGCTGCGTGACCTCATCACTGTTGCGAGATTGCTCTCACAAAATCCGAATGAAAATATTTTTACAAATATTTTAACAATGGATGAAGATGAATGAATGATGATTCCTCGTCTGTCACAAAGTCACGGTTGCTTTTTACAAGTGCAATTTATATAAGACAGCTTTTAATTTAAAAGGTTTAACAACATTAACGGCCCGTTTCAGAATGTCCTAATAAGTTCTCGTTAACGTTACCTGTTCAATACTTCATAAGAGTTGACGTTCTATATTTGAATTATACCAGTTGTTTGTGCTTATTTGTCGATGGTGAAACAGGCCTTAAAGCTCGGTTGCTGTACCATCTTGCTTTAACCTAGTTATAGCCATCAGCAATGATTATTTGTAAAGTATGACAGCAATAAGACGCTTGTTAATATAAAAATTGGATTCTAACAATTTCAATCGTTTAATTGCTAGAATACATCATACATACCTACAATATGTCCTATGTGCTAGGTACACAATATGTTATCCACCGCTGTCTCTATGAGCTAAGTATGATGATTGCTATAATTTTCCAAAAAAATATATGATAAAAAAGACGTGGAAAAAAGTGGAAAGTAGCATCATTCGTATCAATATTTCTCAATCCCGTGAGACCTCTCACCGAATGTTCTAACATAACATTTGGAGCAAATGCGTTGACATTACCGCGAGTGTGGGTCCCACTTAATCTGAATTTATGAGGCAAGTGACGCCTCAAATGACACAAAGCTCGCGCTGCATAAGAACTGCTATTAGTGCAAGAACACCAAAACTTAACTTTAATTAGAATGAATGCAAGTTTAAATATGCTGAAATTTTGACTAATTTACGATACATTACTCTGTTCATTTATAGTAAGAAAAATACATAAAATAGGAAGTATGTTTTGAGTTAAATTATTATAAGATGATTTTGCTTTAAATTTCCGCCAAGTGGGTGCAGGGGGCGAATTGCGATCCAACTTAATCCGTTCAATTCCGAGGCAGTTCAATTCCGACTCAGTGTAAACGAATATTATCAATATAATAATATTATAATAATACTACAATGATATGAATATTAATATTTATATTGTTATATTATAGTAATGTTATCAATATAATGCGAAATTGCAATAAGAATTGCTAATTTGACAGTAAATCAGAGCGTTTTAACTGTCAAAACTGCATCACAATACGCCCCCAGCACCCAACCACACGAACCGTTACCGCGTTGAGTATTAGTTCAGGCAAATGCAGTAGTAAAGTAGGTATGTTTGTTTAATTTTAGGCTGAAAATTTGCAAATAAATTAAAAATATCACTGCAGGAAAACCATGAATAAAAATAGAATCAAATGTTCTCAGAGACAGGGACTAATCTATTAACTTTCGAACCCTTCTAACGCTTTAATCAGTCAGGTATCAAACGACTGCCGGAAGTAGCATAATAATGGAATTTCTATTGTGTCTCGTTCACACATACTTGACGAGTTAAGGCAAAACACATTTTGCTGCTGTTTAGCAGGCAGCAAAATTAAAGATATTGCGATTTCGATCGTAGTTTTTATATGTGGCAGAAATCTAAAACACAGATGAGTGTTATTATAAAAGTAAGTTGGCATATTGATTACACACCTGGGCCACAGGCAAAAAAGGGCTAGTGATGTCAACGGATTAATGTGTATGTGAGCTTAGTAAAATATGCCCTTAAACGCCCTTTCTCGGTCTGCCCCTGCGGCGATAGCCATCTGCTGGTATCCATCGCGTGACGATTTGGGCCCATCTATCCGGGTGCATCCTACATATGTGTCCCGCCCACTGGTGTGACTGGTGTGACGATTTGGTTAGTTTTGCTAAGGATTGGGAGTCGTTGGCCATGCATAGAGATAGGTGGAAGAGCTTGGGAGAGACCTTTGCCCAGCAGTGGGATGATATAGAGTTTTTAGAGCCTACTAGTGCTTTGATAGCTCCCTAATCAAGCACTATGCGAGACTGATAATAATATTGCGGATAAAACAGGTATCGCTCGATGTAAAGCGAGTTGCGAACATCAGCACATATGTGGTAGAGAATACAAAACACCGGTGGCTGCGTAATTAATAAGTTAGCGTATCGAGTGCACACCTACAGGCGAAAGAGGAACAACTAGGAATGACGGCGGACGGCACGGCGCACAATGCCCCGCCGGGGTACCGCGCTAATTGGTAAAAACTTTTAATTGGCCGCAAGTTTCTGTTTTGAGTTTCGTTTTTGGGGCCATAAGAACGACGGTATTCGGCTATCACGGTCTATAGTTAGACAATGTTAATCATTAATTATTTATTTTACTTAAAAACTTCTTCTGGGCGAGCTCGTTCCATCTTCGACTCCGTCTTAGTCGCACTTGGCTTGGTCTGGAGTCAAGAGCAAACCCATATTAATAAATAAATAAATAAACTTTATTGCATAATGAAAATAGTGTACAAAAGGTGCACTTAATGCTAAAAGCATTCTCTCCCAATCATACCTTCAGGACACGCAGAAAGATTGTAATGGGTGCTGGAGAAATTTTGATGATATAAATTATGATTAGATACTAAAAATGTAATACTGTTGAGATTATTGATGTGTGCTATTTGTATTGTATGTTATTTGTCATAAGCTTACTGTTTTCATACCAGACACCTGCCGTTTATCTAATAAGATATTTTACTTACAAGTTTTTTTTTATCGAAATTCCACTTTAATGTAAGTAAAAAAAAAATATCTTTAATTAATTAAAATCTTTGCATTTTTGTAATTATGAAACGTTCCTATGTATTTAATTATTTTATAGAATAATTTTGCGATGGACGTACAATCGATTCCACTGGCGGCGCCTAATCACTTTTCAACGAAAACCGCTTGCACACACGACACAAGATCAGGCATACATCAAACAAAAGTCGACGCGAGTTGCAAGCGATTTTGTTTCTAAAAGTGGTTGGTTCGAATAGTATGATAAATATTTAGCTGTTTTTATGGCCCCACACAAAAACTGCAAGCTAAACTATTTTGCGAAATATTTTACACCGTATCCTAAAGTTTTAGAACTCAAATTGGCTTGTTAGTAACAGTGATAAGTAAGTCTTGATCAGTGAACTGGGTCGGCGATAACTGGCCCTCAGTTAACTTTGCCTTATCGCTTAATCACTGCTCAACTAGTGATCTGTATGTGTCACAGCTGTAGTGATGGCCAATAAAGTTATTGAAGCGAAGCTATCACAGAGTGAAAATTTATTCAAATAAGCAAAATTTACTGTTAGAAATGTTTATTTTTATTATCAAATGCTTCGTGCTTAAATTATAGAAGATTACAAGGTGTGATATTAATAGACTTTTGAGATAGAAAGTTTATTTTCGGAAAAATTCAAAATTCAAAATCTTTATTTCAATTTAGGTCATGAAATGACAGTTATGAACAAATGACAGTTAATGATGTGAATGAAAACAGCATAACAATAGCTTTTTACGTAAAAAAACGTAAAAAGGAACAGAGGAATATTAGCTGTTACTGACTGCATGTACAATCACAACAAGCATTGCAATGTATGTACAGTCAAGTTACCCACTTTTATTGATATTTTTTTGATGTGCGAAAAAAATATTTTTTTTCTTCTTAATGACCGGTATCTGTTTGGAATAAGGTAGGTCCAACCTTGAGTAAGAGTTCAATCGACGAATCCAACTCGGCTGGGCGGCGTTCGGCAAACTGCGCAAGAGCGTCTTCTCGTCTCAACTACCTCAGATCAGAATCAAATCTAACTATGGGCTATGTTCGGGCGGGTCGGTGATTCTCTACGAGATCGAATCAGTAATGAGGAGATACGTAGAAGAACTAAAGTAACCGACATAGCCCTACGAATCAGTAAGCTCAAGTGGCAGTGGGCGGGGCACATAGCGCGTAGAACTGATGGCCGATGGGGCAGAAAAGTTCTAGATTAGAGACCCTTCGAACAAAAGCGCAGCGTAGGACGTCCACCGACAAGATCTACAGACGACCTTGTAAAGATTGCAGGATCGCACTGGATGCAGACCGCTCACAATCGGTCGTTGTGTTGTCTTTTTATTGCTCGTGATTGTACTTGACAAGTAACGCGTTAACTAATTTCGTTTTACTTTATTTAAATAATTATTAAATAATAATTAGTAATTATTTAATCTGTTTATTTTCAACTTTTACTTAATCAAAATAAAGATGCTTTTTAAGAAAAATCCACAACCCAAAAAATTAACCAGACCGTATAAAACCTCGTAAGTGCACTTACAATGTTATACGTCTCGCGTTACACGGTTGACACATATTATGAGGAAAAAGAGGGAAAGGTAAACATCCGTAATCAGTACAAACGTGCGTTTGACGCGCGGAGACCATGCGTTATGAGGATATGGTTGAATAATAAAGGGAATGGGAAACATTACGTGTGTTAATTTATGATAAAAGTTGTGTAGATGTACGAGTTTGTTTTCGAAATTCATGAAAATCTGTTCAGAGATGATGTTTTATTGTGATTATTAGACGTAGATGGTATGGTATATAGCAAATCCGGATACAATGGTTTAGAATGTTTTTAAACACTCACAGTGTCATATTTATATTCTTAAAGATGAAATAAGAAACCAAAAATTGCGCACGGGCGGGATTCGAACCAGAATCTTTCTGGCTTACCGGGCCAACTGCTCTTCCAATATATAGCACGGTAGCTCAATTGGAAGAGCAGTTGGCCCGGTAAGCCAGAAATATGCTGGTTCGAATCCCGCCGGTGCGCAATTTTTGGTTTCTTATTTCATCTTTAAGAAAAAGTATCCGGTACTATTTAACCGACTTCAAAAAAGAAAATTATTTTTAACAGAACGTTTGGCCTCAATCTCAATTAAATAGTAGGTAGGTACATTATTATTTACTTTATTTATTTATTTATGTATTCTTTATTGCACAAACAAAATGAAGTACTAATAGCGGACTTAATGCTTTAAATCATTAAGCATAATTTAAGCATTATTTACGAGAGATGGCGATGCAGTGATGTAAGAATAAATAGGATGTATGCTTTTACATTTGTCGTCGGAAGGCCATTGGCATTGGCCAAAGATCTACCTTCCTACCATACCAAAAAAAGCAACACTACAAGCCAGTTTTCAATTCAGAAACTAAACCAGTGGCGCAAGTCTCGAAACGGTTTTACCTGTCAAACTCGCTCAAAAAAGACAGACAAACTTCGTGTTTTCGTATATTTGTTGATTGAGGAGAATATTGGAATAAAACACACAAAATAAATATTTATTCCGATTTATTAACAACAAATTTAAATAAATAATATGGTATTTAATATAGTTGTTTATTAAACATATAGCTACACTAGCTTTTGCCCGCGACTTCGTTCGCGTGGACTTCAGGTTCGTCCCGTCTAGTAGCGCAAAAAATGTGTTTTTTTACGACCTCACATTAGAAACCTCAAAAATTGTAGCCTATATGTTATTCTGATGTATAAGCTATATTGTGGTAAAGTTTCATTCAAATCCATTCAGTAGTTTTTACGTGAAAGAGTAACAAACATCCATACATCCATACATCCATACATCCATACTTACAAACTTTCGCCTTTATAATAGTAGTAGGATAGGATAGATTAGTTAAAGGCATGTTCAGATGCAACAGAAAATGAGAAGATTGAGTGCATCCAGGCGAAATGACAAAAATTTCAGCTTCAAATTGTGGCTGCTGCCTTCACTAACGACCCAACCGTAACCTGACCACATAATCCCCGATGTTCTCAAGGTTAAAGGTGACTCGATCTTGTTCAAATTCACTACCGGCAGCATGCCGGAGGTCCGGGATTAGCGAGATCCCGCGTCGCTCCCTCTAGCTTAGCCTCGCTCCGGGATTATCCGGGATCTTTTTTTCCACCGCGAATATTGCTCCTTTAGCCCCAATTTCAGGCGTTGACAAAGTGACAGCGAATTATAATTTCAAATAAGGCTGACAGGTTTTTTAACGGCTTTGATTCCGTTTTTTGGACACGATTTCAATTTATTATAATTGTTGCTTCCGTGCGCATTACCCCTTGGGATAGTGAAGGTTGTTTATGCAAATCTTTGGCCCGCTGAGCCCATTAATTTTGTAAATTAGGCGTGTGATATTATTATAAATGATACAGTGTGTTTTAGTAATATGACCAAGATATGACTCACAAAGTATCTAGGTTGCAAAACAATTTAAAAAAGTACTATAAAAAGAAGGAATCGCATTTTATTATTTCTATATATAAATCACCTCCTTACTGTTATTGCTGGTCGGGTCCAGGGTTAATTTTTTGAACACTGGACTAAATTATAATGTTATTATTAAAAAAATATTCAGTGCTAATAGAAAATAATTTATTTAAAAATTCTTTTTATTGAATTTTTTTTTACCTGTTTAGCACACATTTCACTTCATATCTTTTTTACTTATCAATTCACACATAAAACACGTGCCATCAATCAGTGTTTGATACTGCTATTTATTAGCAGATTGTAAACATCCCATCAACTTGAGATAAAATTATTGTATTCTATCATCAAACTTACCCACATAAATATAGAGTATAAAATGCCCAACTAGTATTATCCAGTTTACATCAATTTATTCAACTCACTACGGCCAATAAAACAGTGTACAACTAAACGTATAGAGGGACAGACATCATGATCATAGAAATTATTATTTTTCTCGTGACATTTATAATAGCTTATTTCGTGTGGCGCCAAAAGAAAGTGCATGACTTCTTGAGGCAAAGAGATGTAAAGTTCATGCCAGGGTATCCCTTTTATGGGAATACCTATGGGAGTATGAGTGATAAGAGGCATATGGTCGATGAGATTATTGAAGTGTATAATAAGTTTCCTAATGAGAGGTAAGTCTTGAACTTGGGTGCAATGTGAATTGCAAATTATATTTACGTAAATAAAAGTTTTAACGAAACAAACTCAATGTTTTTTGATACAATCAATAGAAAAAATAACATCTACGAAAGTTAAAATAATTCATTAATTTATTTAATATTTCGCGTTTCCCTACGATGATGCCGAAGAAACTTAAACATAGTTGAATGTAAACATCTATAAATGATTTTATCTGGTGACGAAATTACGAGTACTTTTGAGGCCCCATATTATAAAACAATTGGACTTTATCTGATCCAATTCAGTTGATGAATTACGGACTGTTTTGTAATTGTTTTATTGTAATACTAACCTCAGTATAAAAGACATTGAGAGGCAGATTCTGCCAGAGCATTCTGACTTGGATTATAATACCAAGTTGATATTTATTTTTTAGCCATTTGTGGAAATCAAGCACAAAACCAAACATCATCATCATCAAATGTACGAGCTAGGTTCTTGTCGGTGGAGATTTTTCAATAAAAACTCCAAATTAGGAAAGATAGTGTGGTGTTGGTTTCCCTCTTGCTTTCAGAACCGCAGTTTAAATACCAAACAATTCAACTCAAAAGTTTAATTTGTTTTAAGAGGCGTTATCTAATTAAAGTTATATTGTTTTAGGTACATTGGCTTCATAGAAGGATCAAACCCTATAATCATAATTCGAGACCCGGAAATTATAAAAAACATCACAGTCAAGAATTTTGACCACTTCGTTGATCATAAGGAATTCATGCCATCTTCTGATGACGTGTTTGGGAAAAGCTTGTTCACAATGAAAGGTAAGCGTGAGACATCGTAATCATTAATTGTATTGGTTATACACAATAGTGAAAGTATTTTTAACTGAATCAAGTCTGCTATGTTTAGTTAAAAAGTAGCCGATTAATACTCAACTCTGCTGTTTGTTGCTCATCAATACTCGTATGTCAAGAAAACCTAAGTATCTTAAAGTTCTCAACAATGTGCAAGTCCCGACATAATTTCCATGTCGAACCCCAAGTAGTGCACGAAAAACGCTGAGACAAAATTCGTGTTTTCGTGTATTTATTGACTGAGATTTTTTTTTACAAATCGATAAATATGAATTCCTCATTTTACATTTTTGTAAGATATTGCTACATATTCAAATAATGTTTGTTGCTGCAGATAATCGGTAAAAAAATTGACATTCCGATTGCTTCTAACTGTGATTTTGGCCGCAGCTTACCTTACGTTTAAGTTGCGTAAACTTAGTAGCTTGAATAGGAACCAGTAATGATGGTTAGCGAACTATCAAAATCTTGCAGTTCTATTACGATTTTATAACATTCACATGAAGACTTGGCCCCCAGATTCACTGTCAGCAGTCACACAAGGTCATAGGCAATTGCTTTATTGCCATCCCATCCTGAACTGGCCCCAATTGACACCTCGTGACCAAAGACTAGAAATAGAATTGCTAAGGTCAAGTTTTGATTCAACTGATATATTTTAATATAATTTACTAGTAGTCTGGACTACTACTTTATTAATAATGCATTGGACGTTCAATTAAAGAGCTAGAATTAAAGTCTCAGATCATTGTGTAATGATTCATTATACCATAGGATATGTAACCCTCTTTATTGTTTCTTCACCAGGGTCAATTAAGTCAGTTTTTCTTTGCTAGTCGAATATTGTAAAGAATCTTAACATTCCTTTATGACGAAATGTTTCACTTTTATAGCAAAATAAACAAAAACCAAATACTTATATAGGTAATTCGTCGTTTAACACTGAGATCTTTTTCAAATTAATAGTTTTTATAATTTTATTTATATTTATATTTTTGATATTATTTTGAAAGTAGTAGAAATATTGTTTACAATATTCGGCTCGCAAAGAAAAATGGTCAGCAGTTATAGGTGAAAGTATTCGAGCATGTCTGCGATCCTTACTCTCAATAAAAACTCTATGCCTGGGCGTTTTCTACATAAAATAATGAACCTTTGAACTATAATTCTATTTTGGGTGTTGATCAAAGGTTCATTTCAATCGTTTTATAAATTAGCATATTTATTTTGCTACTATGCCGCTAAACACAGTAATTAGTCGGTACGATAGTGTCAATAACATATTGGTATCTGTCGTTGATAAAATAACTATAAATTGTTTTTGTTTTGAAGTGATAATCGTACGTACTAATTATCTTAAACGTCTTTGTTTACTTATAATTTTTTTTTCTAACATAATATTGCTATTTTAAAAACATTCGTAGCGACGAAATTATTAATGACGAAACGATGAAATCACATAAATTTTAAAAACATCAAAATCAAATTTGAATGTCGGAAAATATACGAAAATTTATGGATCACAAGTTACGGTAAAATATGATCTCAACAGGCAACATTTGGCGTGACATGAGGACTACTCTGAGCCCAGCCTTCACAGGGTCGAAGATGAGGTTGATGATGCCATCCATGGTGGACGTCAGCAATAACGTTATTAATCACTTGAAAGGTAAGATAACATGGTAATTATTCAGATAACCGTGCAATTAATAGAGCAATCACAATCACACGTTTCAATAAATCAATTGTGCATTTAGATTATGCCATGATAGATGTTGTTTTGATTGATGATTGTTGTTGCGATAAAAAAAGATGCCTTATAAACTTATATATACAGATTGTAGAACCATTATTTTCTTTGTTTCTCACACCGCTATCATTTGATTTCTGTTTTGCCAAAGCTTGACTGTTAGTGGATTCCAGGCGGCAATAGGTTCACTTTTTTACCCGACTACGGCAAAGCAAAAGGAGGGTTATGATTTTGACAGGCTATGTATGTTCATCTGTTCCCTCGTAACTTCTAAACTACTTATCAGAATTCGACAAATGACATATCATTAGAAGCGTCTTAATTGTCCGCTGGTTATAAGTTATATGGGGTTTCACAAAATCTAATGTGACGCCCTCTAGCGGACAAAACATACAGAGTGAAAAAATAAAGTTAGAAAGTTAAGATAAATATGCCGTATTTGGTATCATTTGAAAGCGCTTTACTTGTAAAATAATGTGAATGATATGCAATCATGAATACAGGTAAAGGTATATACCTTTACGCAAATGTTATATATATAACATTTGCTTGTGACTTATATATGCTTGTGACTTTACCTGTATTCATTATTGCATATCATTCACATCTTTTTGTTCATAGCTACTTTATTAGTTCATCAATTTAACTTTTGTTAATATTATGCGCCACAAACACACTTTAACACCAAAATAGTACAAATAATAAAAAGTAAAAAAACTAAAACCCAACTCCGACAAAAACGACGCTGAAAAAGTATAAAACAAGATTTTCAGAATACTGAATTGAACAAATTTGCTAATGTAGTTGCAAGTAAATGGACACAGTAGACTCTACCAAGATGCCTTCATTGTAAATTGACAATCATACATAATACAATACTATTCTAATTTCTAAAGTATATGCAATATTCACTATGTAGAGATAAATTTTCATGTTTGGAAAGCGTTACATATACCTAACTTAACCAAACCTACCTACCGTAGCACTTTGACAACGTGTGTCTGCGGTTTTGCAAACATGAAAAAAAATATTATCATACTTTCGCTAGTTGGAAGTCCCGTTCCGGTCCCCGAATCCAGTTTAGGGTGGCATGGAACCCTCAGTGCGCGGGTCCGACTCGCACTTGGCCGGTTTTAATAGAGTAAATCTACCGAAATTCAGTGACTGGGCTACTCGAGGAATTTATACAAGTAGGAAAAAAATGATTGAATTGTATAACAAAAAAGCTTATAGAAAGGATCCATCGTTCCATGATTACGTTAATAGGTACTCAAAAATTTTCAAAAGAGTTTGCTATGTAGCTAAGTCGAATTTTATCGCGTATGTAACGCGATAAAATTAAAAAGTCTAGTAATAATTTCAAAGAAACTTGGAATATTATAAATAAAGAAACATGTAAAACTAAATCTCATGATAACAAATTTAGTCTAGTAATAAATCACAAACTTATTAAATCTGATGATGAGGTAGCAAACGCTTTTGAGGATTATTTCTGTAATATTCCTATAGAGACGACTAAACAGTTGAGTTCTTGCACACTTCAGGCGAAATCATTACTAGTTTCGAGTGTTGATAGGTGCGAATCCTCTTTTAAATTCAGACATATTGGTCCTTTAGACATCATAAAACATTCAAAGAACTTAAACAAAAGAAAACAGAGGATAAATCGGGTATATCAATAGACACAATAAAACCCATTATACCTCTAATAGCTCCTTACTTATCTTATATCTTTAATGAATGTATTGATCAAAATCTGTTTCCAAATTTATTGAGTGACCAGTGACCCCAGCAATTTTAGGCCAATTTCAATATTACCCACAATAAGTAAAATTTTTGAAAAACTCATTTTTAATCAATTACTTTCAAACTTAATAATTTACTACACGAAAAACAGTTTGGGTTCTCTAAAGGTAGAAATACAACTGATGCTGGGGTAGCACTCATCAGACACATTCTTGATGCTTTTGAAGACAAACATAATGCTATAGGTGTATTCTGTGATTTATCAAAGGCGTTTGATTGTGTAGACCAGGGATGCACAGACCGCGGCCCGCGGGCCGCTTGCGGCCCGCCGGTCGAATACTGGTGGCCCGCCGACAGCAAAAATAATACTCTCGTACATTCGAAAAATATTGAATTCTATTCCAGAATAAAACCAAAAAAAATATGTTCGAAAAGTAATTTGAATCTCGCGCGCGCGCTCTTAAGTGCACGAATTCCCGATTGCTCGCGTAGGTAGATACACGAAGCTTCCAGAGTCGGTTTCGAGATTTCTCCAGACAGTTTTCGACTCTATACGCGCGGTATAAAAGCCACGCTAACCGCAGCGACCGATAGTTCGGTTTTAATTTGAGTGAAGTGTCAATAGTTCTAGTGTAGATTTTAACTCGACTAGCCGGTGTCATATATTTTGATCCACATTCAACGTAGATTTCCCGTCAAGTGCCGTGTATAATTGTGTTGTGAAATCGTAAGTAAAACTCTGTTATTAATAAGTGTTTCCCTACCTATTTAAATCAATCTACCTAAATAAAAAAGGATGGGTAATTTAAGTAGGTACTGTAATTGTTTTTAGGTGCTGTGTTAATCCTAGCCAGGATTAGAACGCAACATGGACAAGCCAGGACTTAGTAAAAAACGTAAGGTTAAAGATGAAAATCGGCAGTTTCAAGAAATTTGGACTGAGAAATACTTTTTTGTATGGTCGCATAATAAAGTCGTTTGTTTAATTTGCAAGAATTCTGTTGCGATTGCAAAGGAATATAATGTAAAAAGGCACTATGAAACGCAGCATCCTACTTTTACCAAGTTTACAGGCGAATTAAGAAAGCAAAAAATGTTGTCTTTAAAACGGGAGCTTATTGGTCAGCAAGCTATGTTTACAAAACCCATCCAAGATTCAGAAACAGCTACAGAAGTTAGTTATGAAATTTCTCGAATGATAGCAAAGCGCAGTCGCCCCTTCAATGA
This sequence comes from Pyrausta aurata, assembly GCA_963584085.1. Classification (NCBI taxonomy): domain Eukaryota; kingdom Metazoa; phylum Arthropoda; class Insecta; order Lepidoptera; family Crambidae; genus Pyrausta; species Pyrausta aurata. The sequence continues at coordinate 13,162,414 of OY757263.1, read as the reverse complement.
TGGGGATTTTGTAAAAGAATGCATAGAAATTGCCGCTAAGAAAATGTGTCCAGAAGCAGCAAAAAAGTTTGAGAAAATTCAACTGAATCGTATGACTATCCAAAGACGTATTATGTCTTTGTCAGGTAATATTGCGAAACAATTAAATGAAAAAACTAAGATCATTGAATTTTTTTCATTAGCACTCGACGAATCCACTGATATTACTTCCACAGCTCAACTTCTCATATTCATACGAGGTGTTACTCAAGATTTTGAAGTCTTAGAAGAGTTGTTAGGAATGTGTTCATTGAAAGGTCAAACCAGAGGAGTTGATATACTCAATGTACTTTTGGATGAGTGTTCAAAAACTGATTTGGACTTATCAAAATTATCGGGAGTTGCCACTGACGGTGCTCCTTCGATGATTGGTGTCAATTCTGGGCTAGTTACTTTGCTGAAAAAGCATATGCAAGAAAAAAACATAAACGCTGAAGATCTCATGCAGTTTCACTGCATTATACACCAAGAAGCCCTCTGTTCTAAAAAAATTGAATTTCAAAATGTCATGAAAGTGGTAGTTTCGACTGTAAATTTCATAAAATCACGAGGACTCAATCACAGGCAATTCAAACAATTCCTTGATGACATCGAAAGCGAATATGGAGATTTACTGTATTATACAGAAGTAAGGTGGCTAAGTCGTGGATTGACCCTGGAACGATTTCTAAATTTAATAGAAGAAATTGGAATATTTCTGGCGGAAAAGCAAAAGGATGTCCCGGAACTTAAAAATCCTGATTGGTTGTGTGATTTGGCTTTTTTAGTTGACATTACAAATCATTTGAATGTCTTGAACACACGGCTTCAAGGCAAAAATCAACTGATATCCCAGCTCTACGCTCACGTATCATCCTTTCAATGCAAGCTGACACTTTTCAGATCGCAATTGAATTCTGGAAATTACAATCATTTTCCGAATTATAAGAAAATGGCTGAAAAATTCAACAAAACTGCGATTAATTTCAGTTATGTAGAAAAGCTAGATATTTTGATTCAATCTTTTCAAGAAAGATTTTCGGAGTTTAAAAAAGTGAAACCTCTGTTGGACATATTCAGCAATCCTTTCACGATTTCAGTTGAAAATGCGCCAGAGTCAATGCAGTTAGAAATTATCGACATTCAAAACGACCAAGATTTACACAACAAATTCAACGAAGGAGACTTGCTGAACTTTTACCGCTGCATTGATAAAAATACGTACAAAGAGTTGCGCATAAACGCTCTGAAATGTGCCAGCTTATTTGGTTCTACCTATATATGTGAACAAACCTTTTCAATACTAAATAATAATAAAACAAAAAATCGAAACCGCCTTGCAAATGAAAGTTTGGAAGCAGTTTTACGTGTTGCTACAAGTAAATTTGAGCCAAATATAAAAAAGATTGTAAGCACTATGCAGTGCCACGCTTCAAATTAATAAATTCTTTTTCAATTTTAATACATAATTATCAATTCTTTATTGTCTTTAATTACCTATACTTCTGGCGGCCCGCCATCAGTTCATAATTTGCCCGAGTGGCCCCTAGTCTTAATAAGTCTGTGCATCCCTGGTGTAGACCATCAAACACTGCTCATTAAGTTGGAACACTATGGTTTCTCGAAAAACTCAACAAGGTTGTTAAGTTCATACCTATCAGGTAGAATACAATCAGTTAACATAAATAGTACCTACTCTTCCGGTGCCCCCCTTCAAATGGGGGTGCCCCAGGGCTCAATATTGGGGCCCTTACTCTTCTATATGTAAACGACCTACCATTTCATTCCACAAATCTTTGTGAGATAGTTTTGTTTGCTGATGATACTTCTTTGATTTTTAAAATGAAAAGACATGAAGAAAATTTTGACGAAGTAAACAATACTCTCTCCAAAGTATTGAATTGGTTCACCACCAATAACTTGTTACTGAATGCTAGTAAAACTAAATGTATAAAATTCACTTTGCCTAATGTAAAGCAACTTACACCAAATATTGTACTAAATGGTAATAATCTAGTCTTAATGAACTCTACTGTATTTTTGGGCATTAAACTTGACTCAAATTTACAGTGGGGACCTCATATTGAAGCCCTAGCTGGGAGGCTAAGCTCAGCTGCCTTTGCAGTTAGAAAAATTAGGTACCTTACTGATGTTGAAACGGCGAGGCTTGTATATTTTAGTTACTTCCACAGTATTATGTCTTACGGTCTTCTCTTGTGGGGTTCCGCTACAGACATTGAAACCATATTTATTTTGCAGAAAAGAGACATTCGTGCTATTTATAAACTTAGTCCTCGTGATTCCCTGAGAGAGGTCTTTAAGAAAATCAACATATTAACTGTGGCTACTCAATACATTTTTGACAATATAATGTACGTTCGTAAAAATTTAGATAATTTCATGAAGAAAAGCGACATTCACCCATATAACACAAGAAATAAACACAAGCTTGTCGTTCCTAACTTCAGATTAGTTAAAACTAGTAACTCGTTCATGGGAAATTGTATAAAATTCTTTAATAATATACCACACAATCTTGTCGAATTGCCGGTTGATAAATTTAAGAAACAAGTTAAAAACACGCTTATGTCTAAAGGCTATTATAAGGTTCAAGACTATCTAAACGACACGAATGTGTGGTCCGTCCAGCCTGCACCAACTGATGTACTTACCTTTGATGATTTTGATTTTACGGCAGCTAGTGGTGACTGAGTTTGTTCCGGCGTTTCTTCTCAGCACTTGCCTAATTGTCTGTGTTCTGTCTCGAAGCGCTGGTAGGGCCCAAAAGATAAGGAGACATGTTTCGGCCCTTTCAGGGCACATTTATTTTTATTTTTTTCACTGTATATTTTGACGTTCATAAGTGTCATTTCATGACCTAAATTGAAATAAAGATTTTGAATTTGAATTTTGAATTTACCAAGTGATACTTTTTCAGAGCATGCAGGCGAAATAATAGACGTAGACGAGTTGATGAGACGGTACGCTAATGACGTCATAGCCTCAGCTGGATACGGTTTAAAAGTGAACTCGTTCGTTGACAAAGACAATAAGTTCTACCAAATTGGTCAGACCCTTTTCCAGTTTGGCTTTAAACAGAAACTAACCATGTTCCTGTATGTGAGCTGCCCTTCTTTGACACAGGTTGGGAACTTAGTTCAGTTTATTGACAAATTAAATTTTTCATCTTCTGCTGTAACTAGCTGGTTTGGACCCATCTTTTACCCAAACATCTCATCTCATATCATATATCTTCTTTTCCTATAAAATATATTCTTTGATTAGTTCCTGGACCCAAAACAGCTTAGCTTATACCAAGTCCCACCTAGTCTTGACCTTCTAGATTCTAGCTAAACAGAAATTGCGGGAAAAGATCTTTTAGACTTCATACTAGAATATTTTTCTTAAAAGATGTGTATTCCTTTTTTCATCATCATCATCATCAAATTTAAGAGTCAGGCTATGGTTGGTGGAGTTTTTTCCATTTCTCGCGTTTTTTCGCCCTTTTATTGACCTTGAACTTTTGCTTAATTTGCTGCACCACATTTCAAAAGCTTCCAGTCTTTTCCTATCTCTCCTAGTCTTGTCCATGTTTCGCATTGATCTCTTGCTATACGCCAGATGTACACTCTTCAAATTTTTATTTGCGAATGCATCTAGATATTCTGGCCTTGACTAGCTAGCTAAACTCGTCTTGCCTTAGCTATTTTTGCTTTTAGGTCCTTACTTCTACATATTTATAATTATAACCTTACATTTATTTTAGAAACTGGGATTGAAGCTTTTCCCTACGGAGACTGAGGACTTTTTCAGGCACATAGTATCGAAAACTATGGAGGACAGAGAAAAGAACAACATTGAAAGGCCGGACATGATACAGCTGCTAATGGATGCTTCTAAAGGTAACTGTCTATTTTTTAGATGACATACTTAAGACATGAATACACACGAAGGTATTAGTTCAATAAGTGGAGATTTATTATTAGTATTGATGTTAAGCATAAAGTTATTAGGATATAGTGATTATTAAAACTGTAAATCTTCCTAAGAACAAATAAATAGATAAATAAATAATAAATAGTTGTGGATTATGTGCAGTAATTATGCACAGCTCCCTAGCTTAACCGCGCTTTTCAAACAGAGACGACTGCGTTGACTAGAGTTTATAAGGTCACATCAGCACAATAAATAAATCATTTTATCAAGTTTTTTCAATTTTGAATTGAATTTTGAGCATGTTTAGAGCTAGAAGTATTTTGAAAATCCTCATTTTTCAGGAACGATTAAACCAACACAGATTACTGAGGATCAAAATGTTGGTTTTGCAGCAGTAGATGAAGTACTGGCTCCACAAAATCAAGAGGTGAAAAGTAAGTATAATTGTCTTAGAAAAACTTTGTTTTAAGATGTTTTTAGGTAAGCTCTATCTTTAATTGAAATAATTTGAAAACTAGGGAGTAAAGATGTCATTTTGTAGTAGTTATCTTGAATAGAAACTCTATCATTCATACCAATGACTTTCATTTAGCTACCAATCATTCTTTAACTGTTACGTTCCCCACACCAATATAAGCAGAAGTAGAGTTGGCCATGGAGTGAGCCCTTATAGAGATTGTTAACTGTCCGACTTTGGTTGTGAAAATAAAATGAAACATATTTATTTCCAGAATGGACTCTAGACGACCTAGTAGGCCAAGTGTTCATATTCTTCACCGCTGGCTTCGAGACCGTGGCCTCCACACTCGTCATGTGTACTCATGAACTGGCTCTAAACTCGAAGGTGCAAGATAAGCTTTACGAGGAGATTCATGCATTTGCGCAGACAAAGAAGCTGACGTATGACAGTTTAACAGACTTGAAGTACTTGGACTGCGTTTTAAATGGTTTGTTTTACTTTTAAGTTTCCGTGTTATAGTGGCATTTGTGAAGGACTCCCAAAGGTCGTTATCACAGGCTTGTTACTGCTCACACAATAAGTGTCCCTTTCTAATAAGAAATTTAGTGATAACCTCAGTTTAGCCTGCTATTCTTTTTAAGGAAGGCACTCGTATCTTAAAATGATCAGATATCAATCGCAACTTACCCATCCATTATCACCAGTATCACCACCATGAGTCTGATCCACTGGAAATCAACACTTTGAAAAGTATCTTGAACATATGCAGTTATTATTATCTTACAATATCAACTATCCAAGCTATAATAGAATAGTTAGAACAGAAGGAATAAAAAACTAAGGAAGACCAATAATAATATATATGGAGCAAATAAAACGAATGTTGATTTCGTGTCCAATCAGGAGGTTAAGAGAATGGCGGAAAACCAAGCTCTTAGAAGGTGATCGAAGCTATGAAAGAAAAGTAATTTAAAGTCGTTGAGATTATAACCTTATGAAGACGACTCTATGTGGCAGTGTGCTAGAAATCATTTCGTGGGTAATATTTTTCAGAAACGCTACGAAAATGGAGTGCTGCCATAGTGATGGACCGGAGTTGCGTAAAGCCTTTCGATCTGCCACCTCCGAGGGAGGGCGGAAAGCCGTACCGCGTAAGTCCTTAAGCCCTTTTTATTAGAACACTAGGTACTTTTTTCGGTAATAACGCTAGATTATATTTATTGAATATGTTAACTAGTTCTGAGTGGTCAACATTGATAGTAAAATACTTATGTACAGATTAAGATAGACAACATGCAGCTGGCTCTAATACTATACTCAATTTTTCTTTGCTAGTCCAACATTGTAAACAAGCTTTTTGCAACTTTTAAAATATATACTTTCCTTGATCAATATTACCATATTCTAATTTGTAGTTGAACCCGGGCGACTTAGTGTACAACGTGGTAAACGCCATCCACCTGGACCCGCAGTACTACCCCGAGCCAGAAGCCTTCATCCCGGAGAGGTTCTCGGACGAGAACAAACGCAACATCACCCCGTTCACTTTCATGCCTTTTGGCATGGGACCCAGGGCTTGCATCGGTAAGATTATGTAGTAAATAAAAAAAAGTATGACCCACACAACACACCAATTGTCATGGTTTCGAAGTGAGGTATTTTCTTCGAATTCGAATACAGACAACGTTTATGACGAGAGCGTCTCTTATCAATACTTAAATACTAAACATCCATGACTTAGGTACCAATGTTCGTGCTTATCACATAAACATTTGCCCCTTGCGGGATTCGACCCGTGAACGCCGGCGTAGCAGTCAGGAGCGCTAACCACTATACCAAACACGTAGTCAAACATTAACATTTAGGTAATTATAATGTCTATAAGACAAGTAAAACAAGTTTTTTTATACATCTGTGGTATATGGTTCGCATTGACCGATTTAGCACGAATATATGAGGGTCTATTGGGGCAGAAAAACTCTGGATTGGAGCCTCTTTGACCAAAAACGCAGTGTAGAAAGTCCACCGACAAGATCACATGCAGACCGTTTGCGATCAGTCGCTGTGGAAAGCCGTGGGGGAGGCCTATATTCATCCTTGGACGTCCAGTGGACGTCCTTTGGCTAACATTGATGATGATTCAATTCTATAAATTTTCAGCTTCTCGCTTCGCTATCCTCGAGTTGAAGGTGCTGATGTACTACCTGATCCTGAACTTCAAGATCGTGAAGTGTGAGAAAACGATGGACCCGCCGGAATTGATCAAGAAAGGCTTCCTGATCCGAGCTTCAGAGGGCACCTTCGTCAAGTTTGAAGGCAGAAATTAAACTATATGACTTGAATTGTACTATACTGACACCACAAATTTTACCGTAGCGAGTAGGACATGGTTAAGGGACGCGATAACAATTGATTGGATATTGTGTCTGGAATCTCGGTGCTTGACTAATTAAAGCGTATTTAATCCTCCAATTTATCTATACCTTGGAGGCTTAATGTCTATAAGGTTGAAAAAATATTAAACATCGTACCTGATGACTAACTAAAAACAATTAGGTACCACAGATATACGATAGGTTTTGGTGGAACTCACTCTACACTTTATGTGTTTTAATTTAAGCATTTACTATGTAATAAGTTGTTGTAACCATTGCTCTTTATATTGTTTTTAAATATTAATGAGTAGATGAGTAGGAAAGAGAGTAATTTGAAATTCATAAAATACCTTTTATCGTATCCTACTACGCCCACCTTTATGTAGGATCTCTCAGTATTTAATGTTTAAACATAAATATAAGGATATAGGAAAGTGAATTCTGTAATGATAAGTTCATTTGTCAATAAATAAAATAAAAAACGTCTTAAATTTAAGTCCATTTCTGCGACTACACTTTATTGCCTGGATGTTACTTTTCCATATTCTTCATTATTGTTACAAAAGATAGTTTCAATCATGTTTTTAGGGTTCCGTACCTCAAAAGGAAAAAACGGAACCCTTATAGGATCACTTTGTTTCAATCATAACTCGAGTATAATTATTCCTAAGTACCTAAGAAATAAAAGTAAGTATAAGATCATCCCTTCAATATTGTGAACCGTTGGTTTAAACTTTAAACCCTTTTATCCATTGGTGCGTGAACTAACATATTAAATTTAGCGTATATTAATAGTTAGACTTCGCAGGTTAGACCGAGTAAAGGAAGGATTATTTTATTTAACTAACGATCCGCCATGGCTTCACATGGGAAATTTATTAAGAAAAGAAAAACTCAATAAAAATTTCGGTAACGTCATCTTCCTTAACCATAACCATAATGTTTTTTGAACGCATGCTTTGACGATAGTTAAAAAAATTATAAAACTTGAGAAAGTTTTAGAAAAAAGGATTGGAAAGTGATTTTTTTTCTTTAACAAAGTATAGTTGTATTTCACAATTTTCATTGGAAATATAAAACACTCGATTCTGGTAGACCCCTTTTATACATATGAAAGGGATACATAATATCTCTCAGTCTTGCTCGCTCTGACGAGAAGCCTGCTACTAGTAGATAATTTTCGAAATCGGTTTAGTAGTCCACTACTTAGAAACAATCTTTACGTCTCGTTGTAAGTGAAGGTTAATATTGCAATTCGCTGTTTTCATCCTCGTTAGATATTTCGTTACTTTGTACAAAGCCCGCTAAAATATATTATAGGCTACATTATTTTGATTCAGCGTTTATGTTTCTGTGTTGCGGTTTTGTTATAAAGATCTTCGCAGATTGCACTAGATTTACATAAAATATGCAGTGTTTTTAAGGATAAATTTTTCTAAGGCAGTTTTACAAACCGTTGTTAAAGTTGTGCAAACTATTGACAAATGTTTGAAAATATTATCATTTGACTATGTAGGTACTATTGTATTGGTTACGTATCAAAAATATTTGTACCAAATGTTTTTTTTTTAAATTTCACGAAAAGGACAATGACTTCGACCTCATGATATCAGCCGTTGAAATTCGGAACCAAAAGTGTGTGCAGGTCCTAAATAAAATTCCAAATTAACATGTTAGGTCATTAATTCGCTAATTAGTACTCATTTTAAATGACATCAGGCTTTTTAAATGCGGTTGCTGTATTTGCTGTATTTGTTCAGAGTGGAAAATTGGTTGGTTAGCGGTTTACATTGCAAATTTTAAAAGTACACATTTCAAAAGTAATTATTAAGTTGTATTATAATTATAAATTGTACTTTAAAAGTTAATAATAACGGCACTTGCAGCTATTTTACTTTTGTTAGCAGCAGGTTTCATTTGAACTAATGTGGTCTTTATTTTTGAGGTGAAATATTGTAGCATTTTTAGGCTTTTACTGTCCGAAGTCTAGTCCAGTTTATTTGAACTCCAAGATATGGCAGTCCAAATCTTAAATCCATAAATAATCCTGGAAGTTTTTCACAAATCTTATTTCCTCCGTTTTATTGGCAACCAGGTAGACTTTACTATAAAACGAAATCTGCCCATAAAAATCTTATAATAATAAATGACATACGCTCTGCGGAAATTTTTGCTCATTCAAACTTTAAACCCATAACAAAGGGCATATTACCAACTCACATAACGACCACATAGAGAGTGGTGAACTTTATATAAATAATAATACAACTTTTGTGTAGTAGAAACTTCTACGGATCAATTGAAGCAATTTAGTTCTACGTATCCTACTGATGTTTGTTTGATACACAATTTATGATATAATAATATAATATGCGCCAGACAACACACCAATTGTCTAGTTTCGAATTAAGGAATTTATTCCTTGTGTTACGAAGTAGTACTAGACAACGATAATGGACGGGGGCGTCTCCCATAAATACTTAATAACATCTATGACTTAGGTACAAATGATCGTGCTCATCACACAAACATTAGCCCCTTGCGGAATTCGAACCGCGACCGCTGGTTTAGTAGCTTCGTTGATAAAAATAAAGGCTGGCTGGTTTTATCTCAAAAACACTAAGCAAAAACATAATTACTAATGCACCCGGCTGCAATTGTTTGACAAATTCTCGCCGTTTTTTTTTCTAGAACTCTATCTCACTTAATAATGTGAAGAACTAATACGAATTTTGAGTTGTTTTAGTTGCAAAAGAGGTTTTGAGGTTTCAATTTTACAAGGTTCCAACGCAATAGCAAATTTCAGGGGCTTATACCTAATGAATGAGTATAATCAAACGTGACGCGCCGTTTCAGAATTATACGTTAGTGTTGTATCAAATAAACTTAACAAGTTATCAAAACAACCATCACAGTTCAGAATAAGTCCATTACTAAAGCGAATGCATCATAAAATGCACAAATAACCGTTCAACTGCGTCTAAGAACCATTTCGGTCCGATTTAAAGCCAATATACGCCAAATATACGGAGTTAAAGATAATAATTCCGCCATGGCAGTTTCGGAATGAGCTGGCTGAAAAGTTGCCCAGAAACTGATCTATGCCTTACTGAAGTAGGTTTTATTTGGTGTAGATTGTTTTTATTTGTGTGTTTTTTTTGTTTTATTGACCAAGTAAGATTATTTTCCATATAACTTGTACAATGGCACAGAACTTTTTATATTTTTATAAATGAACGATGAATTACTATGTACCAATTTAAAAAAAAAACAATGATCATTTTCTTAGTGCACAGACAACTATTAGGGACACTTGCGCCATAATTAACGCAGCTATAAGACGAGGGAGTCCAATTTTCATTGCACTTTTATTACTTTATTATTTAATTATCAAGATTTACATTTATTGAAAACTTTAAAATTGTAAATGGCGGACTTAAAAGCATTCTCTACCAGTCACCCATACGTCTGATGGGAGAAAATACAAGCGATGCAAAAAAAGTTAAAAGAGGCAACAAAAGATTATCTTTTGTCCTATCCCAGACACATTTTCTATGTCCCGGATAAATATTGGTGAACAGACTTTTAACGTATTGAATTAGTTTCTAGCTATTATTCAATTCAGTGCATCTAAACGACACTTAAATCCTTCATCCTAATCGCATCTAACCGCAGATAACCGATCGCATCGACCGCATAGCCCAAATACTTTACGGTTCAATATATCACTAAATATCCGACCAAAAATCCGGACCTCTAACAGATTGTTCGCCAAAACCGTTGACAATGTGGATTTATAGTCTGTGGCTGTTGGCGCTGCACACTGGATAGCTGCTAACTACGTGCATAGCTCGATTAGAAACAGCCAGACGATTTGCATAAAATTGTAATGGGATAATGGACGATGGTCAGCTGACAATCATAAGTATGACAGCCACCAAAATGTTAATGTTAAATAAGTGTGTGTCTGTTTACTGTCTATGTGTTAACGAGTCAGTGTATTGTATATGTGGTTGTGAGTCGAATAAATGTATTTTCTTTCTTTCTTTCAAAATAGGCGCCACAGCGTTTTTTTAAAGCGATATGCTGATGGATTACGAAATTTGTGCTAACCAATACCTCGTGTCGTAATTATTATGAAAGAATAACGTCTTTCTTAGATTTTTTAATGCAGTTTAACAGACATTTCTTAATTATTATTTTAGTTTCTCTGTTCATTTCTTCTGCAGATTCTCTTAACGACTGTTTTCGGGAATCAACCAACAGCCGTTTGGCAGACATAACCTACTTAGGTACTACTACTTACGTACATGTATTCATTTCTTTTTAACCCCCGACGGAAAAATAGAGGGGTGTTAAAGTTTAACGTGTCTGTCTGTGTTATCGTTGCTCCCAAATGGACGAAAAGACTTTTTTTTTGTGTCATTGATAATTTTATCCCGTGTGTTCTTAGCCATGTTACATGAAAATCTGTTCAGCCCCCTTTTTTATTTGACGACGGAGGTTTTAAAAACGTAATAATTATTAATTGTAAGTAATTGAAGACATTAAACACGTCTTTGAGATGCGTTGGTTGTTTTGTTTGGATTATATTTGAGTGCAGCTAATTCGAGAGCAACAATAGCGTTCTAACTCAATGTTCAAACATAATCGCAGTTATATTATATATTAAACGCTATACATTTTGTTCTTTGATGTTTATTTAAATTCTTTGTTTCTTTTAATCTGGGTATTCGTACTCACAAATTTAAGTTTATTCTCAATCAAATGCAATTCAATTTTTATTATTTATATTATAATCTCTTATAAAAGATTTGATACCAATGCCAAAAAGAGTTTCCTAAACACTCTCTGAAATGTACCTTACGTGTACATCTTCGATTAACGGGCTATAAAAAATCGAGGCCACCAAACCATAGAATGCTGCTTACTCCACACTTAAATTGGCACCAAAACCGAAACAACGCCTTTATATCGGATATTCATTTTTATTTAATGTGCAAATAGCAGCTCACTGGAGCAGTCAAAACCTTAAAATGCTTGCGGGTTAAAATGTGCCATTCTAAAAACAGGCGCCTGCCAAATGTACGCAATTTGTGAGTGGATACGAGCATGTGTTGTGTGCATTGCCGTGCTTAAAACTTTGTCCTTTTACAAAGCGTTCCTTCTTTTTCTATAAGGCTGAATCGTAAAGATTTGCTGACACTTAAAAGAGTATTTTTTTTAAAGGTATTTTCATGATAAGAGCCTGCGTCCATATTCTATATATTAGGAGCTCAATTCTCGTGCAGTACACGAAAAAAAAATACCGATTGATTTTTCTTTGTTAAAGAAAACTATGTTATTAATTTCCCAGAAACACGATTTCTACGCACCTCGATTGCTTTCGTGCGGTAGTTGTTTTACGTGTCGATATATTACTTGATTTTTTAGGTAAAACTCGAAATCGTATTACCACACGAAAAAAGTTCGATTGACGTGAGAATCACCACCCTGGATAACAGCACTGTGATACACGACGGATGGATTCATAGGTCGGTATCTGTAGTTAGAATACAATCAAGCATAGCTGTAGAATGTCTTAGGCACTTTTAAGGAATGTAGCTCAAACAATGGCTCAAACCAAAGGTTACTAACTATGTACAGTCGCCAGCACATTAGGTTATAATTTTTTATTGTGAACTAACCATTATTACAACTGCATAAAGTATCGCAGTATTTAGCATGACGTGCTGTTGACCGTACTTACAAAAGTTAAAATGTAAAATCTGCTATCTAGGTGTATCTAGATGATTTTAAATTTTTGGCGGTTGTGATCAAATCCTTACCCCGTGTGTTTTCATAAACTGTGCTGATAAACGCGTATGTTTATTTTATGGTACTGTTTTACCAAGTTTTTAATGTGCAACTCAATATACCGTCAGTGTAGACGCAGCCGACACTAAATTTTACTTCAAAACTATAGGATGTAAACTCAGGGGCTCTTAACTTCTCTATTTTTATAATGTTAATGAGACAAAGGTTTACAATTTGAAAGGGAAGGAATTAGAAAAAGTCAACCATAGTTCATAATTTATAATAATGTACAAAATAAATGTTACACTCGCAGATATATAGGTATCATTTCTAAAAGAGTAATGATAACTGGATTTTGAAGTATACGAGAATACTATTAATAGAATAAAACACAATTTGTAGATATTTTCCTCTGAGATTTATTTAATTTGAATTCCCGACGACAGCGTTCGTGGTCACGGGTAGTACAATCTAACTTGTTATTTACAGACTTTGGAAAAAATCTAAATCTAAAACACTATCAATTAATGTTCTTAACATAATACTTGTTCAGATATCAGAAGTTTCATAGTATTTAATGTTTATTTGTTGTGGAACTGATAACTCTGGGGAAAGCTTCTCTATTTCTTATCCGTAGAAAACACCTTAGTATAAATTTCGTTGAATTGAGTCAAACTCCGAATACGAGCTATTTTTTAAATTTTGATTTATCTTTTTTATTAACTTACCCTTATTATCATTCCTAGGTATCACAATGACCTTATGTTGCTACAGAACAAAGAAAAGCTAGTTTGCTTTAATTAACAAAGTTATTTCATTAATATTTCCCTTAACATCCACTAACCGTGAAAGTATGAATAAAAGATGTATCATTTTGCAGAAAATTCCCTAGTTTTATGTAATAATGTCTGCGATGAAACTTTAGCGTCGTTTTCCTTTGATATTAAATTGAGGTAATGCTTTTTCTTCAGCGAAAACGTTCGGCGCTTTACTTCATATCAGTTTTGCTCGTACAATTGTGTTCTTCAGTGGAATAACATACTCTTAGCTCGTATTGAAATGGACTGAAGTTAAATTCGAACTGAACAAAATCATTTTTATGTTCATGTCTTATAAAACTATTTCGATTATCACGCATGTGAAGTGCATTAAAATAAAGGTAAGACTTTGGAAAAGTTTTCTTAATTGTATTGGTTGGGGTAACACAGATATAAATTAAATCTTGGATGGTGTGCTGATAATCTTATATTTTTATAACTCTGCAATATTTAAATAAAAAAAGCTTTTCACTAGGCAGACGAGAAATAACACATTACTAATGGTTTACAATGTTTCTAACACTCAGTATTATTTTTGATTTCTTATAAAATGAAATAAGAAACCAAAAATTCAGAAGCCAGAATTTGCGGATTCGAGTACCGCCGGACGTGCACAGTTTTTGGTTTTTTATTTTATCTTAAGTCCTGGCTTCCAATCTGACCCAGGATCCACCATTGGCCTTTATCTCGAAATCCAAAGGTTTTAGTTTAATAGGCTCCACAGTCATCTTGCATTTTAGGACCTTATAATGTAATATCATGTTGAATATTAGAACTTTCAGTTCTAGGAGAGCGAATCTGGCACCTGAAAAACAGCAATCACTTACGAATTATCAAAGTATCATAAGGGGCACCGCATACCTGCACCACAATTGTAACGTGCCACATTGAATGATTCCATACATTTCAATGAAAAATGCACTTACTACAAATGTGTCTTAGGTCTGCGTATTTGCATTGAAATGCACGGGGGCGTTAAATGTGGCGCGTTTCAAATGTGGCAACAAAATTGTCGTAACACAAATGTGGCACAAGTGTGCGGCACCACTTAGAATTCAAAGTAGCTTTTGATCGATGCAAAATGTAAACTGAAACATGCATGAAATTATAAAAATAGTTTTAATTAAATGTACTGATTAATAGTTACTTACCAATGCAAGATCTTGGGCCAATTCCGAAAGGCATGAATGTGGATGGTTGGATCTTGCGCTTGTTCTCGTCTGTAAATCGATCAGGGTTGAACTCTTCAGGATCAGGCCAGTACTGAGAATCCCAGTGAATTGAGTTCACAGCACAGTAAACGGTCTCACCAGGCTTTAGCTAAAAGAAGGGTTTAATTAAGGTATAAGAAAAAAAAAAGTTTTAGGAAAAGTAGTTTGGATTGCTAAAAAGGTCTAAAAAACAATATTGATAATTATTTTGCTTTTATACAATGTGTCCCGACATCAGCGTCGTAGCGTTTAATGCTATGAAATATATAATTTTTTATCGACAAATTGGCCCTCAATATTTGTTTTACACGGCATAGGCAGGGACGATGATGAAGCGAGCTTTTCCAGAAAAAGCCTGTTCACTCTTTTAAAAATAGTAAGGTTGTGAACTGTTGGTTACACAGACGCGGGTAGAGAGTTCCACTCTCTTGCTGTGCGCATTATGAAAGTTGATGAGAAGCGCTTTTTTTTTTCATTTATTATCATGTTATAAAAACAATACAAAAAATACATGGTTTTATGCACTGATAAAAACCACTGAGGTTTGCCTACAGTGCGTGAGACAGCCAAAATAAGTAACTAGCTGATACATTATTAGAATAGACTTAGTTACAAGGTTCAAGTTACATAGTTAAAGTAGGTAAAATTATCCTACTACTATTATAAAGGCGAAAGTTTGTATGGATGTATGGATGTTTGTTACTCTTTCACGTAAAAACTACTGAATGGATTTGAATGAAACTTTACCACAATATAGCTTATACATCAGAATAACATATAGGCTACAATTTAGGGCTCTGCAGTGCTTAGTTACCGTATTTCTTACTTATTACTAGACTAGACGGGACGAACCTGAAGTCCACGCGAACGAAGTCGCGGGCAAAAGCTAGTATGTTATAAACTATAAACTACAACAAGTCGGGAACTGGGTAGATAAGGTGCAAGCTATTCTATTTGAGTAAGAAAATATGTTTTTAATTTGGTTCTTATATTCCGCGGAGTCAAATCAGTTTGTTATTTCAGACCTTATCTCCGTTAACTATACTAAAGTTAGGTACCATTACTTATCGTTGACATCATAAATATGTTTTTTGAAACATAAAATGCTTAAAATACTTACCCTGTAAGGATTACCACCTTCATGAGGTGGAGGTAACACATAAGATGTGTTACAAACTCTGTCCATGACAAAAGCAGCTGTCCATTTTCTAAGAGTTTCTGAAAATAACATTTATTCTACGGTTGATCTCTTTTGTAGAAAGAAACCTAAAAGAAAATCGTGCTAGTTACACCATAACTCTAGATCGGGTGGATCGATTGTAATGATTTAATTTTTTTGGAAACGAAGTTCTCCGGGACCGCTAGTTCCTCATAAGTAACTACAACACGCGTCGCTTACCATTCAAGACGCAGTCCAAATATTTAAGCTCGTTGATGTTTTCGTACGTCAAGGTTTTATTAGCTTGCGTATATCTTGTGATCTCCTGGTACAATTTATCTTGAATATCAGGGTTGAGAGCCAATTCATGGAGACATAACGTTGCTGCTGAGGAGGTTGTTTCAAATCCAGCTATGAAGAATATGAATACTTGGCCAATGATTTCATTTTGAGTCCAGTCTGTAAAAAAATATAGGTCTCTACTTAAAAACAAGCTCAAAAGAGTAGATAAGCTTAACAAACTATGGTTTGTCAGCATAAATATAAGCTTTTTAATCAGTTTTTGTAATCAGTAACTGTAAAAATAAAGTCGTTTTTTTAAGCTACACGATATTTACCTTTCACATTAGCATTGCTCTTGATTTCCTTTTGGGTTTTATCAAACTCATTTTTGTCTCTCTTCACTTCATTGGTACAAGTATTAAGAGTGCCTGTTGAATAATAAATATTATCACCATCTTCATTAATATTATAAATAGAATCAAGTTTAAATATCTTAACCTCAACTAGCCAAAAAAATATGATTATTAATTGAGGTATATTACGCAGCATTTTATTTAATATAATTAGTTAGCCAGAAATTTATCTACGATTGCCTGCCCTACCTGATGTTCAGTGACAATGTAGCATAAGATGGACCATGTCTGGTATTATATTACCTTTAGCAGTATCCATAAGCAGTTGTATCATGTCAGGACGTACTACTTTGTTTTTCTGTCTAAATTCAATTGTGTTGGTTATGATGTCCAAGAAAAACTTAGTCATTCGGTCAGGAAATATATTGACTTTCATTTTCTGTTAACCAAAATGAACACCATTTTACCAATAATTTCAAATAAGGTAGTTGAAGGAGTATATTAATGTAGGGCTTATTTATGGTATATACACTTTTTAATATTTCCTATCCTTACTTTTGCCACGTCAGGGAAGTGAGTAGAAAAGAAAAAGTATATTCGTTGCCACCAGCCAAGTTTGAATAGACCTTGGCCCATCCTGAAGAACTCGTTGTCTCTATCTTTCACAGAATCCACTTGGAGCCCAAAGGCAGTTGAGGCGATGACATCAGAAGTGTATCGAGACATCAGATCCTCCAAATCTATGTCTTTGTTGACTTGGTCTGGAATATAGTGAAACTTGTTCAACTAGTTGATTGCACGTGACCACTAAATTGAGAGGAAACTTAAAAGATATAAGTCAAGTACGTAGGATAGTTACGTACCTTTAAGATCTGCAATTATATTTTTAGTGATCTCTTGCATAAACGGCATCATCATCTTCATTTTGGATACAGTGAAGGCTGGGCTCAAGGTGGCACGCATGTCACGCCATCTGTACCCTAAAAAAGCATCCGTGTTTTTATTAAAATATCTGGTAGACCGAGATTTGCTCGGTATTTTATTGAAAAAAGGGGCAAAGGTTTAAATAACTGATAAAACAAAAATAAAATGATCTGTTGTACTTGGATTCGAACCCGGGTGTCCGAGCTCCGAGACCACCGTAATATCTTAACCTCAGAGATATCTTGCGTTTTCTTTGGCAAAGAAAATTACCTTCGTATTCTCATGAAATTGAAGTCCCACTTTTTAATAACTATCCCCCAGAAAGATCTTGTATGCTAATAATACGGTGATAACATTATTTTTTTAATATAGATAGTTTTTTTCCGCCGATACGTATGTACTTAATCTCATGAAATACGAGAATTACTCATCTGCTTTGTTTGCATGCCGTGATATCTCTAGCGCTACCGATAAAGGTATGTTGTATTTAAATTAAAAACAAATGAAAATACATTTATATTTTGCTTGTTAAAAGCTCTATCTAACTACGAAAAATATCAACATCCTCACCTTTCATGAAAAATAAACTTCCACCAAGCAAAGGTGCAGTTTCTTCAGTAAAGAACTCTCGATGGTTGATGAAATGATCAAAGTCCTTCACTGTGATCATCTTCACCAGTTCTGGGTCTCTTATGTGGATGATTGGAGTAATACCATCAACAGCACCTACGTATCTGAAGATTAAATGTAAGCTAATAAGTTTACCTTAGCCGAATATTGTACACTTAAGAAGTAAACCCCCTTACATATTTGTATATTGTTCTATAGAAGGTGGATTATTAATTCATATCACCTAATAATTTTGTTTTTGTATCCTTATCCATTCTTAGTTATACGACGTAAGAGTATCATCCTTTTACGCCTGCGCCTTATTAATATGTATCTTATAAGTAAACAAGGTCAATTAAAACTTTCCACGCCAGGGTGCGTATTGCGATGCTGCTTTGACAGTAGAACAGCTCTGCTTTTGATTGGATTAGCGAGTTGAGTTCGTATTACGATTTCGTAGATTAGCAGATTAGCGTAGGACAGTACTTCACGAGTGAGTGAAATATAAATACTTTTAATTTTTCTTAAGTTAGGTGACTCAAATTGTTGAGTGAACTGCCGGGAACTTGAACGGATTGAAGCAAGATCGCAGTACGCCCCCAGTACTTTCATAAATTAAATAAAAACTTGGAATTTAGCGATAATTTAATATTTTGAATCTTTTCCACGATTCACTATTGTGAATATTATTTTTGGTTAGGTAAGTTTGGTTTGGTTATAAGTACAATTCACG
Source organism: Pyrausta aurata (assembly GCA_963584085.1). Classification (NCBI taxonomy): domain Eukaryota; kingdom Metazoa; phylum Arthropoda; class Insecta; order Lepidoptera; family Crambidae; genus Pyrausta; species Pyrausta aurata. The sequence goes on along the minus strand of OY757263.1, from coordinate 13,143,740 downwards.
AGTTTTATATCACAATAAAAAAAAATATGATTCTATGCATTCCCAAGCGGTTGACCAGTGCAAAATTCTCTAAAATTTTAAATCATAAATCAAAAATACCAATAAACATAACACTTACTTTTCTTCAGGAAAAGCTTTATAGACTTCATCAAGATCGTCAATAATATGCTTTCTCAACACTGCACTATTAAACAAATTCCCAAAAAAGGGCACCCCAGGGAGGTATTTTACGCCCCGTGCTTTAAACTCATAGTGTATCTTTTTGTATACATACAAGTAGTATACAATCAGCGTTGTTAATAACAGTAGTAGTATTTCAGTAAGCATGTTTACAAGTTAAGGTCGCGAGGCACACTAAAGTTTGTTAGAGGATTGCATAAAGTTGGTCCTGCACCGGTGTTTTCGTTGCAAAACCTGTTTACAGATGAGCGTAGAGACCTAAAGTACGTCAGGACAAACTTGTCGCGTGTTTGGATAATCACACTTTGCGACCGGATGAGGTAAAATTGTACCAAAAACTCTAAATATAGAAGCAGTGAAACCTCTCTTGTATTGTTAATGGACGGATAGAAGATATGTGGTAATTTTATTTATGAAATGCCTCCATTGTTATTTGAAATGTTTTGTTTATTAAATACATTATTTTTACTTGTGATTTTGTTAATAGACCTTTAATTACTGAAACAAAACAATTTATGAAAAATATATTTATGTACAAATGATAACGTAAATTAAATATATATATTTTAAATACATTACGAGTAATAGTAGTGCGAGTAGTAGTAGATAATGTATCACTTAAAGCTTAAGCTAAAGATCTCCAGACAGCTACATATTTCTTATAACAATATTTTGTATTGGAATCGAAAAGGTTGTTCTAAAAGTACTTTATCTGAAGCTGTAAAAGTCTTTCAAAGAAAATAATGGAAGATAGACGAAGTTTACCGAGATTGCTAGTATTTTAATATTCAGAGGGTAGAAACACTAACAACTATGCAACAGTATTTTAACGTTATCATTTCTAAAGATTTAAATTTTTGTTTTACTTATAAAGATATTGAAATGAACCTCAAGAAACAGCAGCATGCTTGATTTCCTCTTGCCCCGTCGCAAACCCGTCGTCTTTCTCTGAAGAGTCCGCATTGAGAGCGCTTTCGAATAAATATTTACTTTGAATCACAAGAATTTTTACACAGAAAATATTCCCTTTGATATGCAGTTGGCTGTGGTCAAATAAAAAATTTAGGTAAACATTTGATATCACCTTTTTAGGGTTCCGTAACCGAATGGCAAAAAACGGAACCCTTATAGTTTCGTCAAGTCTGTCTGTCTGTCTGTCTGTCTGTCCGTCCGTATGTCACAGCCACTTTATACTGAAACTATAAGCATCACATAGCTGAAACTTGGTAGGTAGGTGTATTTTGTTCACCGCTTTCCGATTCAGATACAAAAAGTAAGAAAAAATAATATTTAAGGGGGGGCTCCCATACATGAAACTAAAACCTAAAAATTTTTTTTTACTCAAACCAATGCGTGTGGGGTGTCTATGGATAGGTCTTTGAAAATGATGTTGAGGTTTCTAAAACCATTTTTTCTAAAAATGTAAGGTTTGAGATATAGACGCTTCCAAAGTGGTAAAATGGTCGTCCCCCCCCATCTAACTTTTGAACTAAGAAAGTGAAAATTTTGAAAAAAATATATGATGTAGATCTCAACAAAAACTTGCAACGAAAATTAGTTTGAAGGAGATCGAACTAGTAGTTTTTGAGATATTGCACATTTTTATCAACCGCAAATATAACTTTGTCTTTCATACAAACACTATGTTATACAAACACTATGTTATGTTTCATACAAAGTTATATTTGCGGTCAACAAAATATTGTGGTATTTTGGCTAAGTGGAAGTAAGAATCCCTAATTGAGTTAAAGTTGGCACGGAACCCTCAGTGCGCGAGTCCGACTCGCACTTGGCCGGTTTTTTTTAATGGCTTCAGTAATAATCTAATAAAGTAAACACATACTGCAATTTCAAAGCTTAGACATTTTATTCGATTTGAAAAAGCTAGCTATCAAAAAATCTGTGTGTTTTAGGCTCTTGCATAAAATTCAGAACTGTATCATCCCATATGAGGATGGTGGGTGATAGTTTGTTTAGGAAATCCGATAATTTCACAAGCGAATTCACTTGAAACAACTGATGATGAAACAACATCATCAAAAAGAACTAGACTCTTGACGGTGGAGTTTTTTTCCTTTCATAAAAACTTTAAATTAGGGAAGATAATGTGGTGGTTTTTCTCTTGCCTTCCACATTGCAGCGTTAAAACCGGGGGATTTCCGCCTTTCCTGATATTATATAAGGTCAAATATAGATATTATATAACTACCTCGGTGGCGCAGCGGTAAGAGGGTCGCATTTTAAAGCGACGGCTGCGCCTGAGGTCTTGGGTTCGATTCCCGGGTCGGGCCATAAAATATGCACCTGAGCTTTCTGTTTAGAAATTCTCAGGGAAGCCCGGAGTTTGGAAGTTGGCGGTGTTTCACCCCCATGCCTAGGAAAGCACGTAAAGCCGTTGGTCCTGCGCCTGATCTCTCTCCGGTCGTGTCAGATTGCTGTCCCATCGGGCTATGAGAGTGAAAGGAATAGAGAGTGCACCTGTGTTTGCGCACACACTTGTGCACTATAATATCGCCCGCCCTAAACACGTTAAGTGTTTACGAGAGAGAAAGGAAGGGTAAAAGGAAAAGTTATATACTAAACTGGAAGACGAACCAGCTTCGTCACAGATCTCTTAAGGATACCTGTGGGAGTTTTCACATCAACGACGCGAACAACTTTGTCTTGTCCAGGGTATAAATGAGCAATGCGACCACGGCGCCATTGCAAAGGTGGGAGGTTGTCGTCCTTTATTAGAACTAGTTCGCCAACTTGGGGAGGATTACAAGGAGATGTCCATTTATTCCTTGCCTGTAAGGTATTTAAGTACTCTAAATGCCAACGAGACTAAAAGTGCTGCGTAAGTTGTTGGATCAGCTGAAACCGTGTGAGGCGATGAAGCTTAACATTCTCATAAGGGTACTCAGGTAAAGCGGTTAAAGGCTGACTTATCAAAAAATGTCCGGGCGTTAATACTTCGACGTCGTTAGGATCTGGAGAAAGTGGACACAGAGGCCGCGAGTTTAAAACTGCTTCTATTTTGGTAAAAACAGTTGTTAATTCCTCAAAGGTAAGAGGGGTTTCTCCTATCACGCGTTTGAGGTGGGATTTTGCCGATTTCACAGCAGCTTCGAAAAGGCCTCCCCAGTGGGGGCATACAGGGGGGTCGAAAACCCAGTTAATATTGCGCTTGGAAAGCTCGGAACCAATAGTAGCTTGATTTTGAGACAAGAAGGACTCTAACTCCTGTAAGTAATTACGTGCACCGATACAATTTCGGCCACAGTCCGAGCGGATAAGGCGAGGTAAACCACGACGTGAAACGAATCGGGAAAAGGCGGCAACAAAGGCTTCTGTACTTAGGTCCGACACGACCTCAAGGTGGACTGCCTTGGTGGAGAGGCAAACAAATACACAAAGGTAACTCTTAACCAACCTTTTATTTCTATAGGCCTGAACTTTGGTGTAGAAGGGGCCCGCGAAGTCAGTGCCTACACCATCAAATGGCCTAGCCGCGGTGACACGGTCCTTAGGAAGGTCACCCATAGGAGGCTGGGAGACAGCCGTTTTAAGTCGATAACAAGAAAGGCATTTAAAAATCACATGTTGAATAGCGCGGCGGGCAGACAGGATCCAGAATTCTCTGTTTAAAATAGCCAGAAGGGCATTCGCACCTGCGTGAGCATTTTCACGATGGTAATGGGAGATTAAAATATTCACGAAATTACCATTTTTAGGCAGAAGCAGGGGGTGTCTAGCGTCATAAGGAAGGTCAGAGTGCCGTAAACGGCCACCCACTCGTATTAGGCCTCTGTCATCTAAACACAGGCTTAATTTCCTGAGGGAGTTGGTGATTGTATCACCCCTCTTCAAACGGTCTAGTTCATCACTGAAGCAGGTAAATTGAACAATTTTCACTAAATATATAAGAGATTCTCTACGCTCTTCAGTACTCAGGAATGAGGAGTAAGTTTTAGGGTATAAAAACCGCCTTAGGTAACAAGTTACATTTAACTTATTAAATATTCAACTTATTCAAGGAGCTATACCGCTCTAATAAAAAGGAAGGGTCCGGAGGAGAAACTTCAGCAGACACTACTAAACAACGTAGTCCCGGGAGGTCATTATTCGAGGTAGGTTCCGCAGTCACGGGCCACTGATAAGGAGACTCGGTCAACCACGAAGGAGAAAACCAAAGAGTGTGGTCTACCAATTTAGAGACGGACATGCCTCTTGATGCACAGTCGCTAGGGTTCATATAGCCAGGAATATGTCTCCAATGACTAGATGTTGGAGAATTAATAATTTGGGAAACACGATTTGCCTCAAAAGTCTGAAGAAGGTGGGGAGGTGTTTTCAACCAACACAAAACAATTTTGCTATCCGTCCAACTATGGATTGAAGTCAACACAGACGTCCTTTGCAGACAAAGAGCGACGTGATGTAATAATTTAGAGAGGAGGGTAGCTCCTAACAATTCCAACTTGGGAATTGTTAAACGGGTCCTAACGGGTGCAACCTTTGACTTGGCCATAACAAGATGGACGGAGCAATTACCAGACGTATGCTCTGCGCGTAAATAAACGGCCGCAGCATAACCTAACTCGGAGGCATCGCAAAAACCATGTAGCGATAAGGAGGAGGAACCGCTAGAAAGTATATGACGAGGAATAGCCACTTCGCTCACTTTAGTCATATCTTGAATAAAGGTAGCCTAATCATAAAACGTCCATCATTCTCACGAGTGGTGGTTGCTTTGAAGAATGTCTCACATTCTAAGTCCAAAGGGTTTGAATTAGATAGCTGGGGGGCCTCTTCAATCTTCCAGAACCTCTCCACTATTTGGGACAATGAGACTCCAGTCATAGGAGGTTCCATTTCAGAAAGACGTCCATGAACAGGGCCTAACAAGACGAACCCAAAGATTGTCAATATGGCAGTAAGGCCATCAGGTAAAACAAACAACTCAGGCTTCAACAGGCGGCCAATGATGTCAGCTCCAAGTAGTACACTTATAGGACCAGGTTTATGGAACAGGGGGTCAGCAAGTGGTAGATGCTTGGTAGGGGTAACAACACTTTTAGGTACATCTACTTCCGGGAGGGACCCAGCAATCACGTCGACAACTATGGCGGTAGTCGATATCACAGGTAGGGTAGAATTGACAGGTTTAAAAGAAAGGGATACAGTTCCATGGGAATGGACTGACTGTATATTACCTATTCCACGAACGGGCACATGTGAAGGAGTGATAGGGAAGTTCATTTGGTCCGCAACAAACTCTGTAGTAAGGAGGCAGCCTTGGGCGCCGGTATCTAATAAGGCACGGGCTTCTGCGTAATATCCAGACGAAGTTTTAACGTGAATTAAGGCCGTAGGTAAAAGAACAAGAGAATTGCGTGATACTGAAGTAAGGGTAGGTACAGGAGGGCTATCTAGTCAGAATTGTGAAGAGTCGTTTGGCTTTGAATGGAAGGCACGTTCATCCTGAGATCTTGGAGGAGGAGCGTGATAAACACGATCACTATTGGGTACAGGCCAAAATCGCCCGCCCGAACGCGGGGGTGAAGCTCTGTGGGAATTACGAGGTGAAAAGCTGTTATAGGCTCTAGTGCGTGGGAAAGTACGTTCCGTCAGGTCACGCGGCGGGGACGTCCTCGGCGAGTTTGAAGGTAAGGCTGCGACGTCGCGGTAGGAGCGTTCATGCTGATGCTTCACGGGGGCGTCATCGGCATAACACAGCAACGTATGATGACTAGAACGACGGCAGGTATTGCAGCGATAATCTCGCTTGCATTGAGAGATGGAGTGTTTATCTAGGCATCGATAACACAAACGGGCCTCTTTAACTACATTGACACGTTGACGTGTAGGGAGGCGAACAAACTCGGGGCATTCGCGTACGTAATGTGAAGTACTATTACAAACGTGACACTTCGGTGTGGGTGCAAACGTAACAAATGTCTTCGTAGGAGGCGGAGACCGCGCGTTAGATTTCGGGAATCGAGTGGAGCTCGTACTAAGTGAGGCAGTAGTGTCGACGACCGAAGCACTACCTACATTGTCGTGATGCCTACATTCATCCTCTAAGAAGGTAATAAGTTGATCAAAGGTTGGAAGTTTATTAGGGTCATCACCAAAACGACGCTCAAAACGGGATTTTAATTCAGAAGGCAACTTCGCAAGGCATAGGTGTACCAGTAAATATGACCAATGATTAACAGGCAGGTCTAATCGTTCTAAACAACGGTAAGTTGAGAGAAGAGGGTTAAGAAACGATACACGTAAGCCGGACAATTTAGGTGAAATATTAGGTAGCATCATTATCTGCGCGATATGCGTATCTGCCAGGACGCGAAGGTTGTGATACCTACGCTTGAGAAGGTCACGAGCCACAGTATAATTGCCCGCTTCAATCTTAAGGTGCTGAATCAACCTACGGGGCTCGTCAGACAAGGCACCGACTAGGTAATGAAGCTTTAAGGTAGGGGTCAAAGTCGGCTGATTGTCGACCACACTATCAAACTGGTCTATAAAACTAATCCATCCGTCGGGACGGCCGTCAAATCTAGGTATAGGTAGGTCAGGTAATTTACTAGCCGGGGTGTCAACAATCATGGACTTATTTTCCTTCAAGGGGGTACTAGTACGGGGAGACTCGAACTGGTGGGGTTTTATTTCCTCCAATCTTATTTTAAGGTCATCTACCTTGTCCCTCACAACGCGCATCTCGGTTTTAATTTGAACATATTCTTGTTCATAAATAGCAGGGTCAAGGTTTCCTAACAACTTAGAACAGGCAGCTCTAAACTTATCACACATAAGTGGGAGGTCAGAAAGACGCGCACGCATGCGATTAACGGAGAAGGTCTCAAGGACGCGATGGGAATCATCAACCCAATCACTCACATAACGAATTTCACCTATAGCCTCATGGTATTCAGCCGTGTCCGTGCAAAGTAGGGCCCTCACGGTCTCGTTACTCGATTCAGAATCAGGCATGTTTGAAGTAGGTATATGTACTTACTTACACTAAAATCAATGGTAATTTATCAACACGTAATTTTCAAAAGGCAAAGGAATGCAGGACGGCTCGGTGAAGGTGTAATGAATAAAATAGGTAAGGAATAATCGTAACTCGTAAATAGCTCGTATAACGTGGCGGAGGGACGGCGAACGTTATCAATAGCACAACAATAGGCAGGAATGCAAGTAAATAAAATGCGCTCGCGCACCCCGTAACACAATGATGAATTTAGACATTTATTTATTTATCGTCATTATGTAACTACTGGAAATGAATGGAACTAAGATGGCTACCGCGTGCAAAGGGGGAATGCAGATTTCACAATAATTACTAAGATAGAATGAGACGTTTTATGTAAAGGGTGGAAGCTAATTAATTACGTTAATTTTAAAATAATTATTTAGGCAAAGGTCCAAAATAAACTACGCTCTGCTACCAAAAGATGTTCGAGATCGGCAGTGGATTCAACGTGGTAGGCAAAAAATATAAGGGAGGTTTTGTCTGTCAGGACTCACCTATTATTCGCCAGTAGATGGTTTCCAGGTTGCAGGTGATCACCGAGGACACAGGCACAGTCACACAGGTCTTCAGATAAGTTTAAGGGAAAAGCACACGCGAAAATTGAGCCCTGGTAGGTCAGTTTAGTGTCATGGGAACAACGTCTCGAAAGCAACTACTTTACGGGGTTCTCAAACAAGCAAAAAAATAGGTAAGTACTCAAAATGATGTGCGTAGGAGCGCGCGCCGCAAGATTAGGATGGCAACACAGGTTTCAATCAAATTATTGTAATGAACAATATGTCCCGCGCAGTCGGTTGGTCCTTGTGACTGGCCACCGTAGTCGAAATCGGCTAGGGGGACTATTATAAGGTCAAATCGTTTTGAGTGATAATATTTTAACAGCATCTTTGTATACATCATAGAAACACGTTCATTTTATTTTTTTGAAAATCGAGATTTCATTTTTATTATTTTCTTTAGCAAAGACAATATCATTATTTCAAAACAACACCCTGACAATTTAAAAAGTTATCTGCTTCATCAGCTTCGCCTATCTCAATTCAATGCTCAAACCTTCTTTTTCTCTAAGCTTAACCTTAATTAATAAAAAAATCTAATCTGAAAAAAATAATTTTCTCAAAAACTAGCGGAGAAAACCCCAAAGTGTTTTCTACAAAAAAATATTAATTTAATGTGCTGAATCAGCCCTTTAAATATTATCATCACTTAAAACGAGGTGACCTTATATATCTTCAACCTGCTGCCAGTTGTGATGTTACTGCCAGCCAACACTAGGAGACACAGCACAAGAACATTCCCATGCCGATCACATCAGACTATACTTTAAATTATTACGTTATTTGTTGCTGACCTATTTTCAGCTACTATAATCGCGTTTATAACAGTTCAGTGACTGCGTTATCAAAACAGTAAATAAATTGGTCGCTTGTTTATTTTTTTCGTTTTGCTATATAATTTTCTGTCTGGTACAATTTATTAGTTCGAAACCAACCAACCAACAGCTGGTGTGTGATCTGCGCATTTTTATTTATTTCACATACCGTGTCATAGAAAAACATAGATTATTTATATCCTCCTAGCAGATCATCAAAAACACAATTGAATAATTGTTTTATGAAGACGTTATTGCAAGCTAAAGTAAAAATAACTATCTTAAAAATAAAAAGGAAGGAAAAATAAGAAACACGATTACCTACTTAATATTTTTTCCAATAATCAAAAGTGGTCCTAACAAAACAATGCCCTAAAGGCTACAGGAACTTTTTGACCGATCCATCAAACGCTGACTTGGAAAGTATTTTATAAGCTATTTTATAACAAAAACTTACCTTTCCCCAGGAAAGGCTTTGTACACTGTATCCAAATCATCAATTATGTACTTTCTCAGTATCGTACTATTGAACGCGTTTCCGAAAAGGGGTATCCCAGGGAGGAATTTTTGAGGCCACCAAAAAAGCATTATCTAAGCAACCAAATTAAAAGTTTTTTGGTATATAAGTACTACTTACGTTGCTAGCTGCTATCTAGACTTCGTAAAGTGTCTGTAAAATTTTTTGTGGTGCATATTTTGGGTGACATGAAAAATTTTTGCTATAACAAATAAGACATTGATGCCTTACACTTCAAATTTAATGGTGTATATGGGTAGCGTTTTAAATCCGGTAAATTGTAATCTGTCGATTTATTGACTAACAAGCTCGACATGGTTTAGCATTTACGCTTTTATTGGTAAATACTTACGTTGCTTACATGTCAACCTAACACAAACACCACCCTTTCCCACCACTTTGCCCAAAGATTCGTCATTTCAGATTACGTTAGAATGTATGAAGTTCGGTACAGTTCACAATAAATCGACAGATTACAATTAAACGAATTTCAAACCGCTTTAGTGCAAACTTATTAGGACATTTTGGCACAGGCCATAAAAATTGTTATAAAAGAACTAAAATATTTTGTAATTATTCTGTTTATGGTGTGCAATAAAGTATTTTTATTCTTTATTAATATTATAATACGTCATCACAATATTATAAAATCTACATCTCCTAATAAGATGCTTCATTTTCATTTCGTAAGTTTTTAATTTAAAAGCATATCGTTAAAGGAATTTTGGCGTTAATATGAAATCACTTATGGTTTAAATCTTTTTTCTCTCTCTTATGATAAGGGCGCTTTATTTTCTTCTAAAAATTCATTATTTTTTTGATTTTTTTTTGTATATTTTAGTTTTTAAAGATTAGTTGTCTTATGCTATTCTCTCGCTTCCAATCTAACCCACGTCCCTCCAACAGCTTTGATGTTGAAATCCACCGGTTTTAGTCTTATTGGCTCCGCAGTCTTCGGGGATTTCACTATCTTGAAGTGTGAGATGAGGTCGTATAGAAACACTTTCAACTCCAGCAGTGCGAATCTTGAACCTGGTGGTAGATTTTGAAAATGATTGAGTTAAAAGTTTTATATACAGATAAATAGAAAATAATGCCAAGGTGTTGTTAGACATCATGATTATCAGCCAAAGGACGTCCACCGCTGAACAAAGGCCTCCCCCACGGTTTTCCACGGCGACCAGCTGTGAGCGGTCTGCATCCAGTGTGATACTGCGATCTTTACAAAGTCGTCTGTCCTGTTTATAGGGCAGATTTGAAGTGAATAAAGACATAACCTAATTTTTGGAGGGTATAAGGGTAAGAAACAACAGTATTAACAGTAATAGGTCACACAAAATGCTTTTGATTCAATGGACGAGCATAAACCGTATTTGTAGACGCGATGTTAGTATCTGTTTTGGGGTTGTGGGTTTGATGAAGTTCTTATTACCAAAATTGGTTTATTTGGTTGTGAAATGCATGACAAATGGGAGTTACGGTGCAGGTTTCAAGTACTAGTTTACTGGTTAATACCACTTACCTGGTAAAATTGTAGTAAGTATACCTATATTATGACCGTACTAGGAACATATCAGGCATTAAATATTATTTGTATCGAAAACTATGACACTGTTGCTAGGCCGTTCCGTCACTGACCAACACCGTCGCGTGTCATGCACGGAGCGTGTCAGCAGCACCGGCAAAATACGCTCTCATTCGCCCTCGCTCCATATTACGGTGGAACAGAGCGCTGTAGATCCGTTCAGTGGGCAAAGTACAGCGTATCGTGTTGCTTTTCGTGTCTGATACGCTCCTAGCACGATCATGGCATTGTACGATGTAGTGGATATACCTTTAGTCTAAAATAGTAGCATAATCACTAGTATTATAAATAAGGGCAGTATCACAGTTGATGTATTCTTACCAAGACAAGCTCTAGGGCCCATCCCAAATGGCATGAAGGTGAAAGGTTTGATGTTATTTTTGTTTTCCTCCGAAAACCGTTCAGGGTCAAACACTTCAGGGTCCGGATAGTATTCGGGGTCCATGTGGATGGAGTTCACGACGTTGTAGACCATATCACCGGGGTTTAGCTGTAAAAATATTCATAAATATTTTTTTACTACAGTACGTAAAAACGAGACTCTATATAAGACTTCGCTGTTTGTCACCAGGCTGTATCCTGTTCCGCTGAAGCTGGACAGTTTAAATATTCACAAAATATATCAGCCTTACCACAAATCACATAAACAAAGTTTTAGGCACTGTTTAACAAGATTTTAAGAAAATCCTTACCACAAATCAGTTTTTGGCGCTAAAACACTCTTTTAAACAGTGTTTTAGTTAAACACCCTCCCCCCTATTTTATCTTGTGTTTAACCTCAAAAAATAGACAGATTGACATTTGACAACTTGACTTTCGTTTCGCGGTAAATCAAATTCGTGCTTTCCTATAGAAAATATTATGGATGATTGATTCCACAACAATTGATTTATTGGACTTAATACACAAACAAACAAAACAACACACACATTAGACACTATTTTAGTCATACTTTTGTAAAATCAAATTCCACTCAGTAACTTTATGACGGTTTGTGTTGGTATCCGTGTTTTTGTTTTCTACCGCGTCTTTCGAACTTTCTTTAAGCTGTTTATGGATATCCTGAAATAAAATAAACAATTATAATAATGCTATCATATCACGTTTCCAAACCCCACATACGGCGGCTATGTAGTAGTTATTATTATCCATTTGATTTACCTTTTCGTCTTTTGTCCAATTGTCCGAGCGATCTTTCTTTTTTTGATTCATGTTGAAAACAAATCAGTCAATACGCAACAAAATACGACTATTTACAAATGAATTGAAAACGCGCTCTTTCTTTACAAACTCCTGTAAAAAGTCAAAACAAATCTGATTCTTCTCATTCTTCTCTTCTGTCATTACAACTTTTTTTTTAAGATTTGGGTTTTGTTACTATTCAGCCATCATTTCAAGAAGCTTTTGTTCATTTACCCTGAAGTGTGTTGAATGCAACCTGCGTACTAGGAAATGTAATGAATGAACTGAGTGAATGAATGAATGTTTGTATCTCAAACTGGTGTTTAGCTAAAAACTGCCCAAATACCTATTTGTGGTACAAAATGTTAAACACTGTTCTAAACCCTTTTTAAATTTAAAATAGTTTTTAACTAAAAATGACTTAAAACCAGTTTTAACGGATGATTTGTAGTAAGACTGTATATTTCTGTTTCAGCTATAACAACTAAAACAGAAAATAATAATAAGGGGAGCTCCCATACCGCAAATGCCTTTTTTTTTGCTCTTTTTTGTGCGATGTTAATTGTTTACCTAGTTATTGATATGGATCCCTTCGTGCGTGAGTCTGACTTGCACTTGGCCATCTAAATGTCTCCCTTAATTGGTTCTTGGGACAACAGGGTCAGGAAGAAGAATGGAAGCACTTTCTGCTGACTGAGGTGGTTTTGGCCGAGAACTTCAGTCCAATGGGATACCTCAAGTGTTGCATTAGTTGGACCGATCTAACGCTACAGTAACACATGCGTATGTAGCACACAGCAGCATGCTAAAAAGCATGTTATTAGTATGCTTAAAATAAGCATGCTTGTGCTAGTTATCAACATGTGTAATTGTACCTAGCATATCGCGGTTCAGGATTGTATGCAGATTTGGATGTTGTATGGAAGTTGGCTAACAGCGCCATCTAGCCGTTTACAGCCGAGTTATGTAGTTTTGAGCGACGGCGCGCCTTAATTATTACCACACATAAATTGTAAATGATGCCGTAGATAGGTGTACATAACTTACTCTATAAGGTTTGCCTCCTTCATGTGCCGGCGGCAGCTCATACGTTTTAGTACATATTCTGTCCATCACAATGGAAACTGACCATTTTCTGAAAGTTTCTGTAAAGAGTTTGACAAATTAGTATTACACGGCGAATTTACAAGAAAGTGACAATACTAAAGTGCCATTCTCAATAAACTACATGAAAACTTGTTACCGTCAACCATATTTTTTTCTCGATAAAAGTGAAATATAAAATTTTAGCACGCATGTATTTTAAAACTTATACATTACGCTTCGACGGGAGGAAACGGAGTAAAATCAAGACGCGTGGATGAAGTAACCGCAATAATTTCGTTGACCTATCATGGCTTCACCGTCATTAGTTCTAATCTTTACCATTAATCACACAATCCAAGTACTTCAGCTCTTTGATGTTATCAAACGTCAAATTGTTTCTTTCCTTAAACTCTTTGACTTCCTGATACAGCTTCTCCTGGACCTCAGGGTGGATGGCTAGCTCGTGGAGGCACATGGTCATGGTGGATGACGAGGTCTCAAAGCCAGCCACGAAGAAGGTCAACACTTGAGCAGCTAGTTCGAACTGTGACCATTCTGGAATAAGGAATTATTTACTCACTAGTTCTGGTTAGCGTTATCTGCCAAATGCTTCATACAAAATGACATTTCATATTTTAATTATTCGTTGGTTATTGCCTATATTTACCTCGACTATGTTGTTCACCTTGTTGGCTATCCGCGACTGTAGCAAATCCAACATCATCCTTTTCGGCACTGCCTTTTATTGTTCCTGAAAAGATATAAGTAGAGTTAAATAAATGATCCAATAATTATAAATGGACGTTTAGTTTAGTTTAAAATTGAGTACCATTCAGCATTGCAAAACACCACTGTGGGGATACAAAAAACGAAATATCATTTTTCTAAAATATGTGTTTTGTATCACAATGTCATGATAATTAAGTTCTAGTTAGCTTTAAATATCTGTCCAATACCTCATACGAAATGACGTTCCATGTTTGAGTTATTCGTTAGTAAGTACTTATTTCTCGATAGTGAAACAAGCCCTCAGTATCTCTAATAAATTAAACGCTTGAATCACAGACACGAACTGACTTTTATTTCAAAAGCTTACAGAACTACCAACTGTATGGTAGATGGCGCTAGTAGTCGAATAAGTGATATTGTCGATACAGAATAGACATAAAATAACAGTATCACTATCATTACCATACCTGGTAACGACTAGAGTTAAATATAATTTAAGTTACCTTTAGAAGCCTCCATCAAGAGTTGTATCATGTCAGGTCGTACCACGTTATTCTTCTCTCTGTATTCCATCGTGGTCGATACGATGTCCATAAAAAACTTTGTCACTTTTGATGGAGATTGGCTGAACCGCAACTTCTGTAATATTTTCATTTGATATTTGTATCAAAAATATTCCGAATCAGACACATTCTTGATAGGAGCTACGTAAACTCGACAAATCTAATTAAAAAAAACTCTTTTTTGTTTGTAAAACTACTGGAAACATTAATTACGTGTTTAGATTTCATAATGAAAACAAAACAAGGAACGAGGTTTTGTAAAAATGATTATTCATGAATCAAGAGCACAGAATAATTGTTTTGAAAATGCCTGCGAAGTATTTATTTTACCAGACTTGCTTACTTTTAAACTGCACTGCCTACATCAATTCTTGGGTGAACTTGATAACCTAAAGCCTGAAGGCATAACTTGATGGATTTCAAATAAACCGTTATTCTTCATAGTAAAACGTTAGTTCTTGGCAAAGTGGTCGTGGCCGTTAATGGACGGCGCGCCGTCACCGCTCACTTTCAAGGCTTCTCTTGCGATGTTTCTCCATCTCTTACTTCGGTACCTATTATCTCTTACTTAGTTACTAGCTGAACATAGGAAGGCCTATGTTCAGCAGTGGACGTCCTTCGGCTGATAATGATGATGATGAGTTACTAGCATATGTCAGCGCTGACGAATATAATCTTCTAGGAAACGCTTGAATGTGCATCTGCCATTTACTCTAGCTATACACATACCACCAATAAGACTGTTAAACAGCATTGTAACTAAACTTTAGCTGAAGTTGGCGTGTTATCAACTGAGTCCTGTCAGTGTTATATCTACGGGTGAAGATATAAAGCGCCAGGTAGCCGGGACCATAACCGGGACCTACAAACCTGGACAAGCTAGTGATGAGCCATGTCGCCTTTTTTGATATTGGAATATTTTGGAAATTCGTGAAAAAACGCAAATAAGAAGAATTTCTTCAACGAACACTAAAATATTGTTTAGAACAAGATTCAAATTAGCACTCGTTAGTCGGTACAGGGTTGCCCGCCTCTTTATGTCATCGCTCTACCTTGCTTGCACTTACCGATAAAGCAGAGTGCTGTCTCTTGACATTTAGGTTCTCAAGACTCAGTTGCTAACGCGCTGACAATAGTAATGTTTTTTTTACCTTAGCCAATCTTGGGAATTGGGACGCCAAATATAGGTAGACCTTTTGGCAGGTGGTGAAATTGAAGATGCTCTGGCCCATCATGAAGAACTCGTTGTCTCTGTCTTTTAGCGAGTTGACTTGAAGCCCGAAGGCCGTTGAGGCGATGACGTCAGTTGTGAAGCGGTACAAGACGTCGGACACGTCTATGTCTTTCCCGATTTGATCTAAGATGAAATTATCAAGATGAAATAAGAAATCAAAATCTTGCGCACGAGCTGGATTCGAACCAGCAACCCCTGGCTAACAGGATCAACGTTTTTTCCAATCGAGCCACTCGTGCCGACCCCAACCGCGCGAAATTTCTGATTTCTTATTCATGAATACGTCATTACGCGTGACGTCAACTGTATTGCAACAGTGGACCAAGTAGTTATTCATTACATTACTGTAATAAGTTACACAGATGTAAATCGCATATTTCATGTTTCGCATATCGCATATTTATATTGTAGTAGATAATGAAAAAAAAGTATGATTGGGAAAATAGCAGCCTTGTTTAAGATTGACTTGATATATATGAGTATAGAAGGCAGGATAAAAAGAATAAAAAAAGAGTATATTTTGATTGGTAATTTTAAAATTTTTAACTAAAATTGGGCCTAAGAAATAAGTTGATCGTAATCTGTTCGTGAAGAGATGACTGTTCGTCAGCATAAAATCTGGATCATGAGGTCTGGCTCATTTCGACACAGGAATACGTCAATTAGGGACCCTATTTTAAATCACTCCCTTGAATATTGCGTGTGATTTTCGTTCGCATTAAATTAACCACGCGAAGTATAGACATGAGTAGTCACAAAATTGAGTTATCTTTTTATCAATGACGAAAATCGACTTTTTAATTTTTATTATTTTCTTTAACATAGACAAAATTATTTTTTAAAACAGTACCCTGACAATTGAAAAAGTTATCTACATCAGTCATCATCGGCTTTGCCTCTCTTAATTCAATGGTCAAACCTTCTTTTTCTCTAATTTTAGCCTCAATGAATAAAAAAAAAAAATTTGAAAAAATATATTAACTATGTATCAAATTTGCTCAAAAACTAGCGGATAAAAACCCAAAGTGTTTTCTACAAAAAATGATTAATTTATTGTGCTGAATCGGCCTTTCAAATATTATCACCTAAATCGAGGTGACCTTATAAAATGTTTCGAAATTCTAACGCGCTCGCAATCGAACGTGAGAAGATAAAACTCAAACTAGGTAGGCACGCTGCCTGGGAAATATATATTAACACGTTCCGGGACACTATTCCAGACACAACAGATGTTTTATTGTTTTCACGCCTGTAGGCGTTCACTGTCCCGGAACGTGTTAATATACCGAGATATACTCGATATCGATCACCATAGTTTACAATGGAACCCTTTTCACTGAGAAATATAATCTTTTATATCCCTGTCGAGTCAAACTGATTATCATTCGAAAATCGGAGATTAATCAATCACATAGTTAAAATTCATACAAGATTAAGTACAAAGACTTACCTTTGAGATAGTCTAAGATGTTTTTGCTGATCTCCTGCATGGCCGGCATCATCATCCTCATTTTGGAGCCGGTGAACGCCGGGCTTAAAGTGGTACGCATGTCACGCCATTTTGCATCTGGAAATAGCAATCACTAAGGGCCGATTTTTCAAACGCCAGATAAAACATGACTGATCAACTTACTGATAAAGTATATAGCGAAAGTTTTTAATGCATCATTTACATAACTGATTTCTAACAAATAGGTGACGATTCAAATTAGCCATATTGCATTTTGTTCGATGAATATTTCATATCTGGCTATTGAAAAATCAGGCCTAAATGGAATAGACTTTCTTTATTGCAATGTAAGATCTATAAAGTGGCGGACATTAAGCCTTAGGGCTTTCAACCAGTAAACCGCGTGAGAATGCAGAAAGTTCAATTAGTCAAATATGTTTTGTTATATATAATTTCAAAATAGCACTTATTTATTTCATACTTATTGATTGCATCATTAATGTTTTTTCGGACAACAAGATATCATGCAATGAGTGTAATTACGCCTTAAGGAATTATCTAGAGTATGCATAAAACAAAAGTCATGTTTGTACACTAGGTACTTATAACTCGAGAATAGATTTTTTGATTTTTATGGTTTTCACTTTGTTGGATTTGCCGTTCGAATTGGATAATTATGGGGCCGGGGCCAATTCAAACTCTTTATTTTCTCGGTCATAGGGTAGTTACAAATAAATGTTTTGATAATTTTTGTTCAGCGCATAGTTTGAAAATTCATTAGATTAGAAAGGGAAAAAACGCCGTCTTTAATCGTATGCTATATCAAATATAAAACTACATTCTAAGAGATACAATTTTCTTGGCGCTCAATTAAAATCCGTAACGCCTCGTTAGATACTTGTGAACAAAGATAGTAAAAGTTGATAGTGCTCGCGAAGCGGCAATCCAGTTCAAAGGAATGCAGCGAACGGAGCTTGCACATGCACTAAAGGTTTTTCACCCCAATAATAGACAATGCAGCGCATAGTGGATTGTCATATGAATTCTTGTTGGATAAAGAGAAACGAGCACTTTGGGACAGGGATATGACACCACATTTAGCTCAATAGTTATACAAAAATGATAAAGATTATGGTCCCATACGCAAGGTGATGGTTTTTATCACACTAAGCCCCAATTGCGTGATCGATAGTAATGGTGAAATTTTGTTACCAACGGTTGAATTATTCAAACACTGGTAAGTCGTTACCTAAAAAAGTTACGATTTTTTACCATTACTATCGATGAGGAAATTGGGCCTTGAGGCCTATTTTACAAACGTCAGTTAATACATAACTGACTGTACTCTTCTGAGATAAAGACTGATTCTAAAATGACAATTACATATAGATCACGGACGAATAAGCCATATTGTATTTTGTTCGACGAACATTTCCTATTGATAAATCAGGCCTCAATAGTTTACATTATTAAAGGTACACATTATTTCTATTGGTAAGAAAGTGGGAAGATAAACATTAAAAATTCGACACCTTTGCGATCGCGTCGTTGTCCATTTGTCTGAAACGTTTTTTTTATCGACTTCAAAAAAGGAGGTAATTTAAGACAGCGTTCAAACAAGATAAGAAACTGAACATTTCAAAAACTCAAGGATCTATTCTCTTTCAAGAGAAAAAAAACAACGCGATCCAAAATCTTGATCTCTCAGTGAAAAAGTGCACCTCGCACTTGACTAGTTTTTTAGCGATATTTTTATCGACGAGTTAATGCGTTCATAAAAATATTTTTGTCATGCTAAAAAGAGGTAAGACGATCAATATTTATCTTAAAATAATTATAGTTCGGTGGACTTTGGCAATGATGCCTGACGACCTAAAATAATTTATG
This sequence comes from Pyrausta aurata, assembly GCA_963584085.1. Taxonomy (NCBI): domain Eukaryota; kingdom Metazoa; phylum Arthropoda; class Insecta; order Lepidoptera; family Crambidae; genus Pyrausta; species Pyrausta aurata. The sequence continues at coordinate 13,124,928 of OY757263.1, read as the reverse complement.
ATGACCACATAATGTGTGCATGCATATTAAGTATAGGATAAACACCTAAATGTATTTTGTGTTAACTATGTTCAAGAAAATTAACCTTCAAATAACATAGTTGCCTTCTATATAGGAGAAACCAATTATTTTGAGGTCAGTGCACGATGTCAAGCTTACGTACAGAACAACAGACTACGCACAATTTAGTAATGTTTATGAAGGACACCTATTGCAACTTCTCTTTGTATTAATTTCTTATAAGATGAAATAAAAATACAAAAATAACACTGAGTGTTGAGCACATTGTAAACCATTTCCTTTGTTGCTGAGGTTCGTGATTAACCTGAATAATTATGTCTAAGTTCGCATTCTGCTACTGAAACTTATTTAATAAATAATCGTACCTATAGTTGATTTTTGTTTATATAGTGTTTTGTAACTATACAAACTTAATAACATAATTGCACTTGTAAAAATTAACCGTGACTCTGTGACAGACAGACAGACAGCCCGGATAGCGTAAGACACGGGGTTTGATTCCTCGTCTGTCACAGAGTCACGGTTGCTTTTTACAAGTACAATTTATATAATCGCACCTTTCATCATAATCAGGCTCTGGCCCATCAGCGGGTCCATTTCTTCGCTGAAGAAGTCCTTATGGTTGAGGAAATGATCGAAGTCCTTGACTGTGATCATCTTTATCAGGTCCGGGTCTCTGACGAGGATGATGGGGACGATGCCTTCGATGTAGCCCACATATCTGTGAAGGAAACTCGTGTGTTAAGAGTTAAAGGAATACGAGAGAACAGGGTTTCTTCTTTTTGAACTACTCAAGCAAACTATAACTCATAGTAGTCCCCCTAGCCGATTTTGACTACGGTGGCCAGTCACAACGACTAACCGTCTGCGCGGGACATATTATAGTGCACAAGTGTGTGCGCAAACACAGGTGCACTCTCTATTCCTTTCACTCTAATAGCCCGCTGGGACAGCAATCTGACACGACCGGAGAGATATCAGGCGCAGGACCAACGACTTTACGTGCTTTACGAGTCACGGGGGTAAAGCACCGCCAACTTCCAAACTCTGGGCTTCCCTGAGAATTTCTGAACAGAAAAACTCAGGTACATATTTTTTTACATATTTTGGCCTGACCCGGGAATCAAACCCAGGACTTCTGGCGCAGCGTCGCTTACAAATGTGACCCTCTAACCACTGCGCCACCGAGGCAGTGTCACTGAAACTCATATTGATGTAATAAATGTAAATTGATGTTCGAATGAATATAGTAAAGACCAAGACTCAAGTATATCCAAAATAGAGCCCTTGATATCTGTGTCTTTAATTGGATAAGCACCAAATATAATATAATATATATGTATAAATATACCAAATATCAATACTACTACAGCCTACAATAAAGTGTTTATTATGGACTAAAGTTAGTTAAAAGAGAGACGTTACCGCTTCTAGTAGTACTTAGCAAGCAATGTATGATTTTAATGTTTTCTATACCTACCCTTTTAAAATAAAACCTAAGCTCACGTGATGTTTATAAATTTCCAAATAAAAAAAAAACATTTTATTTGAACGGTAAAAAAGGTGCATGCTGTGCTCTGCTATATCGGCATATAAATAATAAATATATAAGAAATGTGTCAAAAAGATGATAATTCTAGCGCATCGCTCCAGGTCAATGTCCAGACAGATCAAAGCCAATCTCACACAATCGTACAGTAATGTAGAGCAAAACTATTGTCCCCTATTTCGCATATGATCATCAATTGTGACAATTGCTTTTAAACAACAACTCTGATTTTGATATTTGACTCACAACGAATATGCTTTAAAACTATGCCTTATCTTATGCCTAATAAAATTATGTTTCTATGTTCTATTCATAAAATTAATATTCCTCATTGTTTTATTTACGAAAGAGCATTCTATCTTTCAATGCGCAGATTACATTTTTATAGTTGTGTTAAATAAAGAGTTCATTTTTCTACAAATTATATGCACACAAGCAGACAATACAATACGCCATCTTTGAACCTGCTCAGACCAAACCCGCCGCCTTCGCTGATACATATAAATAGCATATTTAACTTATATAGCAATAGTTGTACATTTACTTTGAGCTTATAAACTGTAATTTACTTTGAGTTGTACAATAAAGAGTTATATTATTATTATTAAATAGCGTTCCTCGCGACCTTGGCCACATGGTTTGATTTAACTCATTTTCCGTTAGTCGTAGCGTAATGTTTATGTAATTAGTAGCCTATATCCTTTCCAGATTAACAGGCTATAGTAAAAAAAAAAAATCGACCTGGGGCCATATTCTTGAATCACTCGCTTCAAGGTGGCGAGTGATTTTCGTTTGAAGATGAATTAAAAGTTAAAGGAAATAACTGGATTTCTAACGAAAATCACTAGTAATATTGATGGCGAGTGATTTTCTTTCGAAAACACATTAAAAATCAACGGAAATCACTCAAAATCTAGACGTGAGTCCTCACAAAATTGAGCAATGATTTTTCAAATCCTTATTGTGTATATTACAACTGGTTTTCATTCCAAAATTCGACTTTAATCATTGAATATCACTCGGAATCTTGACGCGAGTGATTCAAAATAGAGCGCCTGATCCTGAGATTAGTGTTATCGAACGAAAATCACTCGTAATATTGACGCGAGTGATTCAAAAATAGGGCCCCTCATCCTGAGATTAGCTCGTACCAACAAAATCTTTAGCTTTATTATATTCGTGTCGATAAATACTGACTTTATTTACGAGCATTCGTCCTTGAAGGAGCGAGTTCTTTAACAGGTGAGGATGAGTCAACGTAGGAATAACAAACACATTATCAACACTGACCACGCTAACGGTTTTAGAATTGCGATAAGCGTGCATACAAATACGACTAAACAAATTAAAAGCTTGTTAGGACTGTTATTGCTGCAGACATCTTTGTTAATGATGCTCATTTTGTCTCCATTTTTGACTGACTTTCAAATGAGAATCGGAAAAAATATGACTTTATTACCGATTTTATTTAAATAATATAATATTTTAATGTAAATCCCATATTTGGATTATGCTCGAGGTTATGCTTACGATTAACATACATTTCTACCATTTGATTAATCTAATTACGTTGATATTACAGACACTGTTTGCTTAAAAATATAAATTTATGGTTGCTGCTTCCGCCGGCACCATTTTGGTGTTTTTTAATGAGCAAAATAGTAAAATATTATTTTTGCGCGAGCGCAGATTCTATTGCTGATAAAGGGCCGATTTTTCAATAGTCAGATAAAACATTAACAGACTGATAAATTATAAAGCGACAGATTAAAAAAAATACAGTTAAACATGATTGCTGACAATTAGGTGACGTTTCCAAAGTAGCCATTTTAGCCATATTGTATTTTGTACGACGAAAATTTCTTATCTGACTATTGAAATCAGCCCTAAGTAGAGTAAACTTTATGTCTAACGTTTGTTTTGACGTTTATCAAGAAATTATCTCACTGTCACTGTTAAAATTTAAAATTCGGTTACAAATTATAATTCGGTTATAAATTAAAATTATAAATTAAAAAAAAATAGTATTTTTTTTACTTACAATAAACAAACAATTACCTTTCTCCGGGGAAAGCCTTGTACACAGCATCCACATCCTCAATCATATGCCTCTTTAGCACAGTACTTTTGAACGAGTTCCCAAAAAATGGGACTCCAGGCAAAAACTTCACATCTCTTTCCTTAAAATGGTTGTGTATCTTTTTGTAAACGTAGTAGTAGTACCCTACTAGGGCTGTGACGATGAATACCAGTAGTTCTGTGATCATCGCGACTGCTCAACACCACGGGTTTGAATGAACTGCAAGTGTTTAAGCAGGTAGTGAGAAGCAGCAGTGCCAGTGTTTAGTGTTGGCTAAAAATAGCTTTGGGAGATACAAGTTGTGTTGTTTTTGTGGAGTTTTCTGTGTTGTATAAGGGATAAGGACTTGTTTTTGATGTGTCTCCGCAGGCGTAAATAAATGTAGAGTTCTTTTTTTCGTTTACTTGTATTCATTATGGTTCTCCGCTACTTATTCCCCCCATATTAAAATATTTTATTTTCATTGATGCTTTGCTCTAACTGACTATAGTTTTCTATGCATGAAGCTATGGTAGGGCAAAAATAAACGACTTTTATTACTTTTCATGCTAAATAGACTATCTAAATCAAGCATATTTATTTCAATTGAAACTAGTAGTAGTTATTAAAATAAACTTGCACAAAAAACTTTCAGCTAATTAAAATAAAATGAATTAATACACGTGTTCTGTTTCACATTTGCCTTTGTTCTATTTATTTTCGCTTCCTTGCAAAGGCACGGAAATTATAATATCGATACACAGGTACCATAGTACTTATAACTGCCTCGGTGGCGCAGCGGTGAGAGGGTCGCATTTTAAAGCGACGGCTGCGCCAGAGGTCCCGGGTTCAATTCCCGGGTCGGGCCAAAAATGTATACCTGGGTTTTTCTGTTTAGAATTTCTCAGGGTAGCTCGGAGTTTGGAAGTTGGCGGTGTTTCACCCCCGTGCCTCGGAAAGTACGTAAAGCCGTTGGTCCTGCGCCTGATCTCTCTCCGGTCGTGTCAGATTGCTGTCCCATCGGGCTATATGAGTGAAAGGAATAGAGAGTGCACCTGTGTTTGCGCACACACTTGTGCACTATAATATGTCCCGCACAGTCGGTTAGTCGTTGTGACTGGCCACCGTAGTCGAAATCGGCTAGGGGGACTATTATAGTACTTATAATCGATCTTTATAAGAAATCGATATTCGATATCGATCGAAGCTCGTCCGTAATGACCTAAATTACTATACTTAATCAAATTAGGTCTAGTTTAGAACTGTAGTGTTTTATTCATACATAAGAGCAATAATAAATTTTGATGTCGAATTTTGAACCTTAATGTTAGAAGAATACGACTGAGAATATGCAGAGAATTAGCCTTTACCTATATTCAAGTTCATATGATATCTGTTTATAGTAATGACAGAGAACAGACTAATATTTGTTTGTATTAGCGTCGTTACATTAACATAACAAATAACAATATTTGATACATTTTGTGTGTGCAACCTCTAAAACAAACTTTTGTTTATGCTCCGTGGAGGAAAGTGGCAGTGGTCACAGGGTTAAATCATTACAATTTGAGATTTTCAACCGCCGTTAACGATATTTAACCAGTTGAGTTAACTATTCGATCACGGAACTAGGCCTAAGTCGTTCGACCACGGAAATAAAAATCACTTTTATGTAGTCACGTTATAAAAATTATATGTACCTAGGTTTGGAATTTGGTTTGGTTTTTGGGGATTTGTCCCAACTTTTTAAAACGTATGTATTTTGGATGCCACTTTTTGGTTCAGCTTTTTGTATCTTATAATACCACTTAACCTCCAAGTCTCAACAGCACCTCAAGGATGGATGACACTCCTTCCACTCGGCCATCCTAAAAACAGCCGTACATAACGCGTTTTCCAACTAAAACCACTTTATGCGAAGTATCTCGCGCTTCGCATAATGTCATTTTGCTTTTAACCCACCTCCCGCCTCGAATATTAGGGGCCTTTATGCGGGGGCGCTAATTATGTCAAATAACACCCATTTGTTTGTGTGGTTAGAGTCAAGTTACACCATAATGGAGCCGCGAGTAATAAGGTGTCACGGGACCCGGCTTAATTTTTGAGATGTTTGGCTTGGAAATGCAGCGCCATTTATAATGGTTAATGGAAACTAGAATTAGACAGTGAAAGATAATACTACCAGAATTCTCGTTGATTTATAATGTGTTGAATTACAGTAATAGTACTGGACGTTATTTTTCAAACAATAATATTGACTTAAATTATGTTTTGAAATGTTTTTTCCTGGCACTCCGGTTCAAACAATGTGTCAAAAAGAAACATTATAAAAAAGTGTTCTGGTAATAAAAAATAAGAATTAGTGAGATATAATTCAATGAGAATGATTTGTTGCTCTATTAGTTGGTTCCCACATCAGAGGTCGGGTCAAAGGCAAATGATTTGCGAAAACGCCTAAAAATGACATATCACATTATGCAATTGTCATTTGCATTATTTTTTTTACGGGTTTTGCATAGTCTGCTTCTTTTCGACGCCTTCTGCGGGTAGTCTGGACGCTTTAAAAAAATATATGTTTTATGTTTAAGTTACACAGCATCAGTTTTATAGAGCCAAAAATCTGCTGTAAAGATAAATATATAGATAAGAGTTTTTATTTGTAAGACATGAGTAATTTTACGGTTAAATTTTGCAATCAGTATTGCAATAAAATGGAACCTGTATTTGGTTGTTTCTTTTAATCCTTTCCACTCTTACTCCATATAAGCAAGTACAAATTTTGCCATCCACCACAGCACCTAAATATAATACAGGGTGTACTATGTAGCCGTCCTTCATCTATCATCCGCCGGCTTAGCCCGACGTGCAGATGACACGGACGTGCGGGTTTTTATAACAATCTCAGTTATTAGCTTTCGCCACCAGACCCCCGTTAATGCTTAAGATCCGGGCCAGATTATGAAAGGAAGATCAAGTAGGGAGTGTAAACAGAGGTTTTTTTGACGGTATTGTTGAAATGCCGTTCTGTTTCAATCATTGTTCGCTTGTTAGGTATATTCATACGAGTATCCAAACAGTAGAAATACTTTTTTAAGGTTAGGTAAATGGACACTTATCTGGTTTTGTTCAATTCTTGATTTTACCTAACTGTAAACACTAACAGTCTTACTACAAATCATCCGTTGAAACTGGTTTTAAGTCATGTTTAGTTAAAAACAGGGTTTAGAACAGTGTTTAACATTTTGTACCACAAATAGGTATTTGGGCAGTGTTTAGCTAAAAACCAGTTTTAGACACAAACATTCATTCATTCACTCAGATCATTCATTACATTTCCTAGTACGCAGGTTGCATTCAACACACTTTAGGGTAAATGAACAAAAGCTTCTTGAAATGATGGCAGAATAGTAACAAAACCCAAATCTTAAAAAAAAGTTGTAATGACAGAAGAGAAGAATGAGAAGAATCTGATTTGTTTTGACTTTTTACAGGAGTTTGTAAAGTAAGAGCGCGTTTTCAATTCATTTGTAAAAAGTCGTATTTTGTTGTGTATTGACTGATTTGTTTTCAACATGAATCAAAAAAAGAAAGATCGCTAGGACAATTGGACAAAAGACGAGAAGGTAAATCAAATGGATAATATTAACTACTACATAGTCGCCGTATGGGGGTTTGGAAACGTGATAGCATTGTAATTGTTTATTTAATTTCAGGATATCCATAAGCAGCTTATAGAAAGTTCGAAAGACATGGTAGAAAACAGAATACGGATACCAACACAAACCGTCATAAAGTTGCCGAGTGGAATTTGATTTTAGAATTTATAGCGAAACGAAATAAAGTTGTCTTCACAAATTGTCAATCTGTCTATTTTTTGAGGTTAAACACAAGATAAAATAGGGGGAGGGTGTTTAACTAAAACGCTGTTTAATAGAGTGTTTTAGCGCCAAAAACTGATTTGTGGTAAGGTTTTCTTAAAATCTTGTTAAACAGTGCCTAAAACGTTGTTTAAGTGATTTGTGGTAAGGCTGTAAGCCTTTTTGTAGCAACCTAGGCAGATATACATCACCCTAAGCCCCATCGACACCTGACATCAGATTCGATCGAGGTCAAATATCTACTTAGCCTCAAATAATAATTTATAAAAAAAACATGACCAATGATTTAAAATTAGCACACGTAACTGTAACAAAAACTATTTTGGTAGTGGCAGTGTCGTTGCAATGCAGATTTCCCACCAAAGAAAGAAATGAGCTCAGTAACTACAAATGAATGTGTTTTAAGTAAATATAGCACACACCTCTCATCACACAAGCTAAACCTTTACACGTGGTAGAAAATCAGCCTAAGGTATTTTTCCACAGCGCTGTACCATAATGAGCGTGCTAGGAACGTGTCGCACGAAAAGCAACACGAAGAGGTGCTCGTAGCGCAGTGGTGGCAGCACTTTGATAGTAATACCAAAGTTAAGCAACTTATGGCGCGGTCGGTGTTTGGATGGGTGACCATTCCGACCTTATAAGTGGCATATATCACGAGCATCTCCGTGCTTCGGAAGGCACGTTAAGCCGTTGGTCCCGGCTTATATCGATTGGTATTAGTCGTTAAGCCTAGTCAGAACCTTGCCTTGCAAACACCCCTCCGCCAATCCGCACTGAGCCCGCGTGGTGGAGTATAGCTCACACTACCTCACATTTGAGGTAAGGCCTTTGCCCAGCAGTGGGATACTTACAGGCTAACTTTACTTTACTTTTTTACTTTACGCTCTACCTTGCCCACTGAACTGGTTTGACAGCGTTCTGTCTCACCGTTATATGGAGCTAGAGCAAGAGCGAAGGAGAACGTATTTTTGCGGTGCTGTCACGCTCGGTGTATGGCACGCGACGGTGTTGGTCGGTGACGGAACGGTCTAGTGGACAAACTGACATAGTTTTGGCATGCTACTGTGTAGCGGACAAACGCCCTAAACACCAAAGGTCATTACCAACTACACGTGCCTAAAACCTGCAAATGTATTTACAAGTTGGACCCAAAAATACCTTCCCTACTAGCAAAACAGGACCTCACACATCAAACACGCAAGACCAAACAATGTCTGAGCCTTCAAAAATGCAGGGACACCGAACGAGACGAGACCCTTTGAACCCAGGTTGTGGTTTATTTAGATGATGTAAAGGTTTGGCTATGAGAATAGCGATTTAGGGTTCCGTTACCCTGCCCTATACGGAATTCTTATGGGATCATTACTTTTTGTCTTGATATATTGATTGTTATTTGTGTGTGGCAGTGGCATTGGCCATCTTTTGGCTGACACTGATGAGATATACTCCCTTAAGTAGGACGTCCACCGACAAGATGGACAGACGACCTTGTGAAGATCGCAGGATCACACTGGATGCAGACTGCTTGTGACCGGTCGATGTGGAAAACTGTGGGGAAGGCCTATGTTAAGCTGTGGACGTCCTTTGTCTGATAACTATGATGATGATGATGAGGATAAAAAATAATAAAAAAATAAATAAAATTGTTTATTAATAAAGCAAAGGTAGTTTTGGTAACAAAGAGGACTTAAACTTAAAGATTATTATAGTATTTGTCTGAACTAGGATATTAATGTACAGATATATATTTTTTTCAAATATGATGGATTACAAACACCTTCTTGATAACTGACTAGACATTACAAACATTAATAATCAAAAATCGATGCTGCAATGCTTGTTGACCATCAAAAAGGAAAAGCCACAAAAGGGAAAGCTCAACATGTCCAACCGGAGACTCTTACATTTAGCAGTAACAACTCGGAAAGTGATTGACCACCAAAGACCACATTATCTCGCTGAGAAATTACAGTGGGTAAAAACCTCACATCTGAAGTCTCTCAGATCTCACCGAGATACAAGTCTCAGGATACCTAGACACAAAACTGCACTATTTAAAGGGGGATTCAAATATGCAGCAAGTAAAATATGGAACGACTTGCCTCCTCCGTTACGAGAACCAATGCCCATTCGGACATTTAAAACTGCAGTTCGTTCCCATCTTTTAGAAGAGCAACGAAAGAAGGGCATAGTTTATGCCGAGCTACTGAATTCCCCCTAACCGATACAACAGCATTACATACACACACACACACACACACACACACACACACACACACACACACACACATATATATATAAAAATTGTTCTCTATGTACGTTATCTCTATGTACTCTTGCCTCATTACAATATTTTTTTAACTTCTGATAACCGGCTTTATCTTTAGGGTCCTGTTTGAAAACCAGCGCTGAATTGATTTCAGCATTAGCTGAAACGGGCACCCATTGCCAAAAGTTCTTTTACTTTTCACCTGTCTTTTTAAATTAAGTTAAGATTAAATTATAAAATGTAATGTTATTCACTGTGTAATCTTTTTTTTTTCTTGGCAATAAATGTTTTTCAATTTCAATTCCAATTTCAACAAGCCACTTGTCATCAACTCATAAAATTATTCATATTCGAAATTCAAATTTCAAAGAATACGTCATAACCTTGTCGTCATATTTGCGACACATTTTTTGTAGGCAATAGCTTCGCCTATTTTATTTTTTATTTATTTTTATTATTACAGGAAAACCAGGGCTTTTAAACAGGCAATATGATGTTAACTCTATACGTAGTAATAACAACTCATTGGTCAATGATAATGAAACCGTTTCCCAGACAACAGAAAAATCCTATCCTTCCCGCTGTTTTCGAGGCTACAGCCGGCGTCTACTATTTCGTATGGCTTATCTTACTTTACGGGCTATTATATAAAATTATATTATGATTATTTGTCTGTACCCGCTTCTCTTAGCTACAGCTTAATGGTCTCGTGTTCAAAGCAAACACTGGAATTGTTGTAGATTGAGACTGCGAATTGAGTTTTAGTGAATATTACACGAACGGTGGAATGTAGGGAGATTTTTTGTTCTTTTAAAAATGCTGTTACTATTAGAATGGCTTAAAAGATTCTAGTTTCGTAAAAAAGTAACATTCATAAATGAAAAATGTGTTAATTTAAGGTTTATGCCAAGCGGCACGGTAAGTCATTGATGACATGGAGGTTCGTGAGCCCATTTTTTCTAATAGTCAAACATTTGAAAGATTGACACTTCAAAAGTAGCAGGACCCCTAATCCAGTTAATGTTGTCACGGAACTCTCAGTGCTGGAGTCCGATTCGCATTTGTCCAGTTTTTTCCCAATCCCACCCCACTCTGTAAGCTGTATTCTTACTACAGGGTATTGAAACACTATTCAGAAATGCAATTAACGTTTGCGTATTTCTCATGCACATTTCACATTTCAATTTTCCTACACACCAGTACCTCGCGTATGAAACTACATACCACTCCGAACAGCATTTAACATGCTGATGCAATCACTATTCATGAGGCTGCGAGGATTCTATTCAAGATAATTGCACAAGAAAAGTACGCCAGTACACCCATTTGTACTAGGTTTATTTATGCTTGCGGGTTTTCCCTATAAAATTTCATCCCTTTTTCACTCCCACTGGGGATGATGTAAGAGATCAAAACCATCCTGTACCCCTTGCCATAGTCCAATAAAGCCCTGTGCTAAAATTAATTAAAATTGGTTCAGCCGTTTAGCTTGAAAAATACAGACTCGGCAAGAAGATAGTGTGCGACCGAATTCTACGAAATTCACCCTCTAAAAGGGAGGTAGGAGGATGAATTTGGATTGGCTAAGAATTGGAGTAAAGCTTCAATTACTAATAAGATTCTTGATTTTTAACGCCAAAATGGGGATAACAATTTTGTTTATGCATCAACGAATATTTACAAAGCCGCGGGCGGAAAGCTGGTTAATTTAAATCAAGAGATCTAAATTGTTTGATTTTAGTTTTTGAAGGAGGAGTAAAATCACATTTTACTCTTGTGTCTGGTACCTATTTATGTTTAATTTGGGTGTTAAAGACTGATTAGCTTTCTCCTGAGAGGCCTTTACTGCTGAGTTGGGGGTTTTCACTAGGCCAAGTTGTTGTATTGATACTTTCCAAAGTTATAGGTAGGTACTTATGTGCAGAAAACCAACACACCAGCAGTAATTAACGTTTATTATTTTTTCCATGTAACTTAATAACCTTGCGGAAAAAGATAACTTTTGCCAATGGTAAGGAAGTACAGTCAAGAACAAATAACGCTAACTTAACTTATCTATTCTTGTCGTTTCTTGACCTGATAAAATTTCGAATCACAGCTCAGCTTCAAAATTATCTTAGGTAACAGTTTAGCACTAAGCATTGCTTATTAATTAATTTGAGGACTAAGCATTAGAATTCGAATATATATAATAGAAGAACTGCGGAATTTGTTTGACCTAGATATACATTATGCGATGCATAAATATTTTTTTTAGGCATGGGTTTATAGATAAACAGCACAACAACATTTTTAATGTTTCTTAATTGTTAATTAGTCCTGTGAACGTTCCTACTTAAGGCCGTCTTATTCCGTCAAATTATCTCATAAGCCCCGCCCCCTTGTTAAAAGTGCGGGGCGCTTCCCCCACCAGCACCCCCGCACAAAACTTTTTCTGTCAACTTTGTCTTACAAATCTCGTGTATAATTAAGCCATCTAGTGTTTATTTAAGGAACAAAATTTTCTTGAATAAGATACTTCATGCGCTTTTGTAAGTAACATACCCACGCCATCTAGCAGAACCCCTAAGAACTTTTACAAAATGGTTTCTTTAGTACACCATACATGCTTTTTAGTCTAAACGTTTATCGAAAGAACAAGGAACGCATAGAGTGGCATTTCATTCTCACACGACTGGTCAGCACTTTATGCCAGCAACCTGTAACCATTATAAAAACAAGAAAGAATATCCGATAACATTTATTATATTCTTTATTGCACTTATAAGATGTACAGAAAATAGGTACAAGAAGTCACAATGTGAACAAAGGTGGGCTTATCCCTAAAAGATACCTCTTTCAGCCAACCCATAGGTGTAGGAAATGTAATGTAGTAACATTTAGGTGGTTTTTATTAAGATCCTATTTGTCGACACAGTTATAGTCTCACTACTATCTTCCATCAGTCTTCCAATTGATGATGACTGAAGACCATTACAGATATGGCACTTCAAATTTAGGGTTCCGTACAAACCAGTAGGTATATAAGTCAAAGTTCACCCATCACGAGAATTTTGTCATGGTATTTTTTTACACACTGAAATTCATAACATTACAAATCATCATCACCATTCTCTTGCCCTGTTCCCAGTTTATCTAGGGTCTGCGCAGTATGTTTCACGCTTCCGTTTAACATTACAAATATGGAAAGCTAAATTAAAGACAAAGGTTTCTTTATCGTTTCAGTAATCCTTTAATAATATCAAAGTTATTTATTGGATGTCCCGTGAAATGGTTCAAAGTAATTACTATCGAGGTCACCCACACCTTACCACGCTTAAAATACTCTCTTAATATCAGCTTGAACTATAAAAATGACTTGACTATCATGTGTTAGAAAGTAAGAAAATAGTAAGGCAAAAGTAGTTAGTAGTAATCTCTCATTTAGATGCAATACTTTTTTCGGCGAAGTTCACTATCAAATATACTGAGCATTGAACTTGGCTATCATTTTTTACATGGATGTTTTTGGTGGGATACCATAACTTTTTATAGAAATATTTATTTGTTTATTCATAAATCATGAATACATATTTTGTGCAAGCTTCTATCCACTTAATTATAACGGTTTCAGACGCTACAATGAAAAAACTTTCTTTTGTTTTCAGATTTTTTCCTTCGCTTACACATTATTACCTAGCTAGATGCCATATTTCAACTGTCTAGGTCATCTGAAAGAAGGTTAGATTTTTGAGCTATAAGTCAGTCAGTGAACAATTGGCGATTTTTAGACCTTCATAGCTTTGTAATTTAGGGTTATTCTTGTCCTTCTGGATATAAATAAATAAACGTAATTGTATTGTAGGGGTAAAAAGTCGTGGGTTCATGTATACACACGGCGCTGAGTAACCAGTTCTTTTGCTTGAACTTGGATTGACGACGTTTTTCTCATTTGTTAATTAGAGCACCGCACCCACACAATTACTTTGATAAACCATATATGGTTTTGCCATGTTTGACTTTTTGTAGACTAGCTTATAGACCTTTTTTACTATAAAACTGTAATTTGGCATGGGTTTCTTTATATCCTAATCACACCGCCTAAAATATGTATTTTAAAATATTTTTGGGACACCTCCCTACAAGGAATGAATTATGATGAGCATGAGTTCCTACACCGAAAGGGTAACCCAGGGTTTATCTCATGAATCGTGATAGTAAGACAGTTGAAATTTTCAGGAAGGATGTATTCATGTTGCCGTTGAAAAAACAAAAACTTAAAAAACAGTTTTTTTTCAGGTTGCTCTCATACAACTTATCTACTCTGATAATGATAATAATGAGGGGCTGCCCCATTATTAGGACTTCATATCTTTTGTATGGGACTCCCTGACAACAGATATGATGTTTATGCCATTTTCATAGATAATGGTACGGAACCCTTCGTGACCCCGAAGCGCCATTTGGCGCTAACTACAAGATTAATAGAATTATTATGTGTCACAAACACCAAAGTTGTTTTGGATATTCAGTAACAGCAATTTGAGGAACGGTTATAAAAATAAAATTAAGACAGTCTCCACACATTTTCGACAGAACAAAATTGAAAAAATTATTCAGATTTGACATTTCTGAATGCAAATATAATTGGATTATACTGAGTAATCTCCATGTTTGTCGCTCAAGTCCATGTCACCAAATAAGAGATAGATAGTCAATGCATTATTACTACACGATTCAGAAAATGTGTACGTACGTACGTAAATAACTTGGAAACCTGAGTTCCATACACGAAGAGAGCTAGACCGACCTTAACTTAACCTCCAATGTTTGTATTTTGTCACAGGAGTCTAGATGTAAATAAATAAATAAAATTAATATAGACCTATCACCTAATAATTTTCTCCCTCCCTCAAATTCATATAATATTTTCTCGTCTCTAATATACTAGAGTCACCAGGCCACAGCTTTAGCATTTGAGATTACTGCTAAACCTACAGTTATGGTTTAGCTTTGATTTTTCCAAATAGAGAAAATGTTCAAAACTACAATAATTTGACATGTTTTTTGTTTATATTGTTACTATAGAAACGGATTCATCTCTACGATTGGTACAAAAATATAGTTCATTTATTCACAACAATTATATATGTCGCTACAGCCTATCTCTTTTTATTTTGCTTAACACGTAGAGGTTGGGGGTTCCATCCTCATGGCATTGAGGAGATTTATCCGCATGGTGATGATGTTTTTGATACTAATTTTCTTTTTGAAATTTATTTTCATTGTTATGTAGTTTTTTTAATAGGATTTGCTACTTTAAAAAAAAACCTAAAAATTTAATTAGTTTTTATTTTTAATTTTTTTTTATTTTAAATGTTAAAATGTCCAAAAATTAAAATAAATACTTATTTCGTTTTTTAAAAAAATATTGTGACTATGTAGAAAAATATTCATGATACCCCCGATTTGAACTCGCGACCTTTGATTAGTATAAGACTGGTGCTGATCCAACTGAGCGTGACGCGGCGCGGCGAAATTAGCTATTATTAGTTCTTAGGTGTTTTACGTAATTAAGTACGCAAATAAAATTGCAAGAATTGACATAGGTCCAGCGTTCGCAGTGGCGTCAAGGGGAATGAGGAAATGGTATCTCGTGCTTGTCATTTAAATAAAAAGATAGCGCTATTTCTACTTGCATGTATAGAACAGAGACGACACGACGATCAACTGTTGCGTCAAAGTCGTTGCGCGAATCACCATCGTCACAAGTGTGAGTGTAATATCCGAACGTCGTACAGACGTCTGTCAACGAGCTGGGCGACAGCTTTGACAGTAGATAAGATAACCTAAAAAATGTATGCATGTGCTAAGTGTACAGACTATAGAAAGTGTATCTGAGATACCAGTCATTGAAACGGATCACTTGCTCCGGTGTCGTTGTAAAGTGAAAAGGTTATGAAGAATAAAAACCCCATTGCTGTCAAACATAACTAATTCTTTTATTTACTGAAGACCTTAAGAACAATACATGGCGCAGTCGGTTAAAGAACCAAAGAAGAACGGTAAAAATAAAAAACCTGAAGAAATTGAAATACACGTGCAAGAGCAAGTCACTGAAACTGAGATGGCCCTTCCGCTGGAGTTTAAGATGCCGCAGCCTCTGCATCTGGAATCAGTAAGTGACATGCTAGAAACATGGAAAAATTTCAAGCAGCAATTCAACATTTTTATCATAGCATCAGGCTTGGAGAGAGTTAGTGACAAAAGAAAATCAGCCATATTGTTGAACTGCATTGGTGAGGAAGGCCAAAATATATATTTCAATATCATAAAACAAACAGAAGACACACCAAAATATGAGGACCTACTCAAGGAATTCGATAAGTACTTTGAACCTAAGCAAAATGAGCTCATAAATACATTTCACTTCAACAGTAGAAACCAAGAGGAAGGTGAAAACTTTGATAGTTTCTATTCGGATATTAGAAAATTGGTTAAAAACTGCAACTACAAAGACTTGCAAAATAGAATGCTAAGAGACAGGATTGTCATGGGAATCAAAGACAAACATTTACAACGGAAACTCTTAGAAAACAGGGAGCTAACCTTGGACTCTGCTGTGAACCAGTGTAGAGCAGCGGAACTATCACAAGAACATGTCAAGATAATTCAAAAGCAAGAAGAGCTGGTGAAAATTGATGCAGTCTACACCCCCAGCAATGCCAACCACACCCAGTGCAAAGCAGCCCACATGCAGATCAACAATAAAGATAAGTATAGAAACAGTAGGGTTCAAAATATTAACTCCAATAACAATTATAACAAGAATTACTATCATTGTAAAAAATGTAATAGAGAACATGGACCGAGGCAATGCCCGGCATTTGGTAAAACTTGTACAATCTGTAATAAATTGAATCATTTTGCTCAGGGATGTAGAAATAAAAAGGTTGATGTAATTGAAGAAAATTCGAATTTAGATACTAGTAACTTTGTACATGACTTATGACTAACTAAAACTTGTCACTCTCTAGGCAGTAAAAGATATAATCGTCAGAATGAATGGCTGACAATACTAAGAACTGAAAATAAAAAAGTCACATATAAATGTGACACCGGAGCTCAAGTCAATGTAATGCCCTTAAAAAGTTTACAAAAACTTGTCAATGATGAATTTCCTAAGTGGTCTGAGACAAATATCTTATTGGAAGCATTTGGGGGTAATAAAATAAAGCCTTTAGGCAAAATAATATTAAACATTTATTTAAATAATGAAAATAGTATTGTTCCTACTGAGTTTTTAATAATAAAGGAAGATGTTTGCCCAATACTGGGTCTGGACTCACTTATTGACCTAAAACTATTAAATACAAATAACATTAATATAAACTCTGTAAATTCTGATACTAATATTAACAGCATCAATGTGCATAGCAAAGAAAAAAATATTAATAAATATCCTGAACTTTTCCAGGGCATAGGACAATTTCAAACACCATTGGAACTGCACACTCGCCCGGATGCACAGATTGTGGTCAAACCACCACGACGTGTTCCACATGCACTCATGGAGCGCTTAAGAAATAAATTGAAGAGCCTGGAAGAGAATCAGATTATTGAGAAAGTTGAACATCCTAAGTCCTTTGTAAGTAACCTTGTCATAATAGAAAAAAGTGATGGTAATTTAAGAATTTGTCTTGATCCACAAGAATTGAACAAAGTTTTAATAAGAGAGTACCATCTCATTCCAACATTAGACGAAATAATAAACAAATTATGTAACAAGTCAATCTTTTCCGTACTCGATCTTTCTGATGGATTTTATAATATAAAATTAACAGACAAATCCACAGACTTATGTGCCTTCAGCACCCCTTATGGTTGTTACAAATTTTTAAGATTACCTTTTGGTCTATCAGTTGCCTCAGAAATCTTTCAAAAATATAGTGAAAAAACCTTTGGTGACATACCTGGTGTTGTAATATACTGTGATGATCTTATGATTTGTGCTGAAAATGAGGAAGAGCATGATAGAATATTAAAATGTGTATTGGAAAGGGCAAAAGAAAGTAATGTTAAATTTAATAGGAGAAAATTCCAATATAAACTGCCGGAAGTAAAATACTTTGGCCACATCTTCTCTAAAGAGGGAATGAAAATTGATCCTGATAGAATAAAAGCCATAATAAATATGAAAAGTCCAACAAATAAAAAAGAATTGCAGATATTTTTAGGGATGGTCAATTATTTAAGAAATTTTGTAAATAACTTAGCTCATCTTACGACACCACTACATTCCCTCTTGAAAAAAGATGTGACCTGGATCTGGACAGAATTGCATGAAACTACCTTCAATAATATTAAAAGAAGCATCAGCACAGCACCTGTATTACACAATTTTAACTCCACATTGCCAGTCACAATTCAATGTGATGCCAGTAAAAATGGTTTAGGTTGCTGTCTAATGCAAAATGGAAGACCAATTAGCTATGCTTCCAGAAGTCTAACTGATGCTGAAAAAAATTTTTCTCAAATAGAAAAAGAATTATTGAGTGTAGTGTGGGCTACAAAGAAATTTCATTACTACATTTACGGTAAAAAATGTACAGTACTTAATGATCATAAACCTTTAGAAAGCTTACTAAATAAGGGTATTCATGCAATTCCTTCAGCCCGACTACAAAGATTAAAACTAAAACTGCTTAAATATGAAATAGAATTTAAATATCTAAAGGGTCGCTTAATGCACATTGCAGACTTACTATCACGTTCGTACTTAAATGAAACTGAGGAAGATCAAACATACATGTTTGAGGTAATACATTGTATTGGTCTTGCAAATTACTTACAGTGTACTGATGAACAAAAACAAGAACTAATTTCAGAATCATTAAAAGATGATGATCTTGCCCAGCTAACAGCATTTACACAGAATGGTTGGCCAGATAAAAATATACCTGACAACTTAAAACATTATTTCAAATTTAGAGATAACATAACAATTGATCAACAACTATTGTTTATGAATGATAGATTAATAGTACCAAAGTCATTAAGATTGTCAATTTTAAATAAAATGCATGAAGGTCATTTGGGAATAACAAAAATGAAACAGGTAGCAAGATCTCTATACTACTGGCCAAGCATTGATTCGCACATAGAAGCTTTAGTAACTAAATGTTTAATTTGTCAAACTTATCAAAATAACAATAAAAAAGAACCATTATTATGTCATGAAGTACCAAAGCTACCATTTTCTAAGCTAGGACTAGACATAATGGAATTAAAAAGAAAAAGTTATCTTGTTGTTTATGATTATACTACAAAATGGCTGGAAATAAAGCATATTAATAATAAGTCTGCAAATAGCATAATTAATGTACTAAAAGACATATTCTCATGTTTTGGCATACCATCTGAGGTTGTAGCGGATCACATTCCATTTGACTCTCTGCAATGTAAGCAATTTGCAAATGAATGGGGTTTTAAGTTCACATATTCAAGTCCCAGATACCCACAATCAAATGGTATGGCAGAACGAGCAGTGCAAATTGCTAAAAAGATGTTAATTAAATGTGATGAAGACAGAACAGATTTCAGAATTGCGCTTCTGCAATATAGATCATCCCCTGTTGCCAATACTCAATATAGTCCATCGCAGTTGATGATGTGTAGAAACCTTAAAACTAAACTACCATGTAGTTATAAATATCTTACACCAAAATTGAACTGTAATGTAGAGACTGAAATGAATAAAATTAAGAATAGGAACATAAATAATTACAATAAAAATGTAAAAAGTAAAAAAGACTTTAGTATTAATCAAAAGGTTTGGTTTAAGAAGGACCCTCTAAAGAAAGAATGGCAACAGGGTACTATTATATATAATAATAATTATAGGTCTTATGATATTAAAGATTGTAATGGATGTATTTACACTAGAACCTCTTATCATATTCGATCTCAATAATCTGATTATCTCTAGTGTGCAGTTCCATCGTTGTGTATGTGTATAGAATAAGAATAAACTAGTATTACATTAGATGTAAATGATAAGTGCAGATACTTAGTATTACTTTTTGTAAGACTGAACCTTAATATTATTTGAAATTGTTTAAAAAGTGCAGATAGGTAGATAGTTAGTGAGCATAAAATGCCTGTAGGTAATGCTATGCTACATGCAAAGTATGCAGAAGTTTGTATCTTTTTTTTTATTGTTTTTTTTTGTAAAAGGGGGGATGATGTAATATCCGAACGTCGTACAGACGTCTGTCAACGAGCTGGGCGACAGCTTTGACAGTAGATAAGATAACCTAAAAAATGTATGCATGTGCTAAGTGTACAGACTATAGAAAGTGTATCTGAGATACCAGTCATTGAAACGGATCACTTGCTCCGGTGTCGTTGTAAAGTGAAAAGGTTATGAAGAATAAAAACCCCATTGCTGTCAAACATAACTAATTCTTTTATTTACTGAAGACCTTAAGAACAATACAGTGAGAATCACTAAATCAGTGTTTTATGAATGAAAATGTTAATAAAACTGGAAAAAAACGATTGGCCGCCCTAAACATCTTTGGTGTCTAAAGTAATCTTAAAAAGACAATTGGAAGAATTTGCTGCTTGTAAGAAAGAATACAGACAAATGAAAAAAATGGACCTTTCTTTGCCTGAACATAACACCGATAAAAACTAAAAAAAAATCATTTGATTCATAGCTGAGATCTCACTTATGTGGTCAAAATGTATATTCTTACAATCCCCTGTTCCTCACATCTGTATAGCTTGAGCAAATCAAGATCAAAAAAGTCGAAATAGGTCAAATAAAGTGTTTTTAGATATTTCGTTATTCTGATCGATCTATTAAGAGCCATATGACAGTTTGGAGATTCTCAGATTTTACCTAATTTATCAATGTGTGTGTGCGATTTTATATGTCCGGGACACAAAAAAATGTTAACTGTAATTAAACAATTTTGATACTTTATCTCTAGGTAGTAGGCTATGCGTATGATGAACACAGAAAATGATGGTCTTAAAAAGTCGATGTGATAAATTAATGTTATACCAGTTTTTTTGTATTTGAAATACCTATTACGAATACAGTGAATACAGTTCGGAATCAGGGCTCGCGTCAATTCCGTTCGCGAACATTTTCCTTTTGATAAGTATATAACTAAATTCACAGATTTAAACACAAACGTACAGTTATAATAACGTAAAAAACTTACAGCATAGAAAAAACGAAATGCATCCAAAGGGTGAAGACATATAGAGGCGGGTAACACGCACTGACCTGCAACGACTAACCAGTGTTGTGCCGTGTTGGCTATTTCATGGAATTGAAATGCTTTATAGAGACTTTTCCGACTCAAGTCTTGATTTGAATCTTGTTTTAATCAGTCAGGTATCAAACGACTGCCGGGAGTCGCATAATAATGGAATTTCTATTGTGTCTCGTTCACACATATTTGACGAGTTAAAACAATTTTCTAGTGTCAGTCGGTCCTTATTTGGATTGTTGTAACGAATTTCTTAAATATTTCGAGATTAAAAATAGATGACTTGGCACATCACTAGTCAGTCAGTACAGGTTGGTACCGGTTATCTGCCTCTTTATGTCTTCACCCAAATCGTGACTTCTCAGAGTAGGTATTTTTTTACGAATGTAAACTCCACGAGAAACGGGGACTAAGGGTTATTGGTGGATGATGACATTGGTTCTGGGCTTGATCTACCACGTGTCACACCGGCTGGATGCTATGAGGATTTATTTACACATAAATGCTTTTTAGTGTAACGCTGTTCTTTGATATGATTTGTATTTTGATATATGAAATATGTCACAAGTTTGTGGGAGAATGTACGTATTTTGATTTAAAAAGAATGCATTTTAACAGTTTTTTTCTAATTAAAAACACCACGTGCAAAGTACGTAAACAAGGTTGTTTACGTCCCCACGCGGCCTCCCCTCCGTCGGACTTGTTTGTTCGCCACTATAAAGCGGCTCGCCCGCCTGTCGACAGCTCAGACGTTGTCCAGCGATCGGACACGGCACATCGGTGCTCTGAACTGTCTTCGTGTAAGAGGTAACTCTGTCCTGTTTCTTAATTACTCTATACATATTTTATATGATTATTATGTGATTAAATATTTAAGCATATTTATTGCTAATTAAATTGTATTTATGCTTGCTTATATCTTAAATGATAAGGAATATTTAAAAATAGTTAAATAAATTGTTTTGTGGTATAATTACATAAATAAACTTTTATTTATTTATTTTGATGTTTATTTTCATAGACCCTCCCACATCAGAAGTGGGATCAGAATCTTACACCCTCATATTGCGCCCATGAATGTTGTGATTTCAGGTCCAGCCCATTGACATGCAACCACCCGACGAAACGCCCTTGCAAGACGATGAGTCGGCGCCGCCGTGCGGCAACGTGTCTCCAGTATTCGAGCCACGGAATGTGACTGCTACATCGGCCGGTGGCAGCAGCGACCCAGGCGGCTCCAGCTTCAGCCAACACGCAAGGACAGGTTTCGTTCCTATTTCTTTTATGCAAAGTATGATGCAAGAAATGATGTCTAAGCTTGTAGAAACTACAGCTAATGTTCTTAATTCGGATAAGCCAAGATCCGTCCCCCGTGCTCGTAATTTGGAACATATTTATGTACCTCCTTTTGATCCTGATGATCGCACAGATACCATACAAATTTGGTGCAAAAATCTAGAGGATTTAAGAATTGAATATGAACTAAACGATCGAGAACTTCTTAATTTGTCCCGAAAAAATCTACGTGGACGTGCCGCTGAATGGTCACGTCGAAATTATACTACTTTATCTACCTGGACAGAACTCAAAACAAGACTTGTTGAAACATTTGCAGACGAAGCCCGCTACTACGACGATCTGACGCTCTTCATGGAGTACACCAGCGAGCAAGCCAGCAGCCTTGCCAGCCGAGTATGCTACGCGAAAATGGGAGTTGGCGAGGAAGGCTATTGGCGTGGAGATGACTGATCAACGCCTAGTGGAGGCCGTTATCTCAGGTATGTCAGACTTTCGAATACGTTCAGACTTGCTACGTTTAACGCCCAAAAATTTGCCACAGCTTATTCAAAGTTTAAATTCATACAAGCGTAAAAGACCTAGTAAAGATTCAGACCAAATCATACCAGCGAAACGATCAAAACCCAACATTGTTGATAATAAACAAAAGCGTTGCCACAAATGCCACAAATTAGGTCATTTACAAAGAGACTGTCGTTCTAACGTTACTAGCACTCAGGATTCGCAAAAAGAAACTCCAGTACCATCTACATCTAATAGTACCAGGTCTTCGATGTCCTGTACATTCTGTAAAAGAAAGGGTCACAATTTTGATAACTGTTTCCAACGCCTTAATAAGAAAACTAAAGATGAAAAGTCCCTACCCACTAATGTAAATTCCATAACTTTGAATAATAAAAGATGTAAGACCGTACGTATCGGTGACAGCGAATTTTCGTGTTTGTTAGATAGCGGTGCTGAATGCTCCCTAATTCGAGACAGTGTAGGAGATTCTGTAAAGGGAAAAATGGTTTATGAGACTACTATTTTAAAGGGCGTAGGAGAAAACTCTTTTTGTTCCTCCCGTAAAAAGAATTGTGAGATCTGTATAGACGGTATAACCCTTGAATTAGAATTCATACTTGTACCTGACAAATTTATTCAATACGATTTATTATTAGGGCAAAATTTGTTTGAAACATCCGGCATTCAAGTAATTTTTTCCCCTAATGAAACTTATGTTTCTCGAAATTCCTATAATGTTAACTTTGTCCAGAAATTTGATCCCAGTATGCTAAATATCAATGATGATATTGACTCGCAGTGCAAAGAACAACTGCGCAATATCCTTGAATCGCGCTCCGATATGTTCACTTCCGGTAGCAAAGTCTCACAAGTCACCACTGGTGAACTACATATTCGTTTAAAAAACCCGGACAACATTGTACAAAGACGACCCTATCGTTTGGCCCCTAAAGAGCGTGAACATGTTAAAACAATCATTGATGATTTAAAATGTAATAACATTATTCGTGATAGCAATTCCCCTTTTGCAAGCCCCATTCTTTTAGTGCGTAAGAAGGATGGCTCTGATAGATTATGCGTGGACTATAGAGAACTTAATAAGAACACTGTTCGCGATCACTTTCCACTCCCGATAATCGATGATCATATAAGTAAATTAACAAAAGCCAAGTACTTCACTGTTTTGGACATGGCCTCAGGCTTCCATCAGATACCTGTAGCGTCAGACTCGATAGAGAAAACAGCATTTGTCACGCCTGACGGACAGTATGAGTTTTTGAGGATGCCCTTTGGGTTGTGTAATGCTCCTCCCGTCTTTCAAAGGGCCATTACCACAGCCCTTAAACCGTTTATTGATCAGTTCGTTTTAATTTATATTGATGATGTGATCATTTATTCAGAAAGCCCAGAATCCAACCTCCAACATTTAGAACAAGTTTTAGATGAATTGCAGAAGACAGGTTTCTCATTGAATGTCAATAAATGCAAATTTCTTCAGACCGAAATTGAATACCTAGGCAGGGTTGTTTCAAACGGTCAGGTCAAACCAAATCCTGGAAAAATAAGAGCACTTTTAAACTCCCCAGTACCTAAAACGCAAAAACAAGTACGACAGTTTTGTGGCCTTGCAGGATATTTTCGGAAATTTATACCAAATTTCTCACTCACTATGATTCCTCTTTATGATCTGACACGAAACAATGCTAAGTGGAACTGGACGTCAGAACATGAAGCTGCTAGAAACAAAATTCTTGAATATTTGGCTTCAGAACCAATACTCACCCTTTTTGACCCGACTCTACCAATTGAGCTTCATACTGACGCCAGTTCTGCTGGTTTCGGAGCTGTACTTTTTCAAAAACATGACAACCAACTCAAAGTCATAGAATACTTCAGTATGCGCACCACCGAAACGGAAAGTCGTTATCACTCTTATGAGTTGGAAACGTTAGCCGTAGTTAGAGCTATTAAACACTTTCGCCACTATCTATTGGGACGACAATTTAAAGTAATAACCGACTGTAACTCTTTAAAAGCCTCTCGTAACAAAAAAGAATTGCTCCCGCGTGTACATCGGTGGTGGGCGTACTTACAATCGTTCGATTTTGAAATTGAATACCGAAAAGGCGAACGCATTCCGCACGTAGATTTTCTGAGTCGCAACCCGGCTGAAAAAGTACAGCTCACCATTAATAATGTCCAAAATTACAGTGACTGGTTGGAAGTCGAACAAAATAACGATTCGGAAACCAAAGAAATAATAGAGTCGATTAAAGATGGAACCATTGATAAAAATTTGTCATCATGTTATGAAATTAAAAATGGGTTACTGTATCGTATCTTTAACCTAAAAGAAAAGAAAACTAGGAAATGCTTATTTGTACCAAAAAGTTATCGCTGGCACATAATACAACTTTATCATGACTCATTAAAACACTTTGGATGGGAAAAGACAGTCGAAAAAATTCGTGAACAATTTTGGTTTCCGAATATGGTTAAAAACACGCGCAAATATATAGATAGTTGTCTTACTTGCAAAATTAACAAAAGCGAGTCTGGTGCTAGGCAAATATCTTTGCATCCAATCGATAAACCACCGGTACCTTTTCACACTGTACATATGGACACTACAGGTAAATTAAGTGGTAGTAAACCTTCGAAACAATACGCTGTGGTATTTGTGGACGCGTTTACAAAGTTTTGTTTTATCAAGCCAGTAAATAATCTAACTGCAATCGCAACAGTTAACTGTTTAAAAGAATTAATCTATAATTTTGGCACCCCTAAACGGATTGTTTGCGATCAGGCTGCTAGTTACACTGGTAAAGAACTTAAAAACTTTTGTGAACGTTGGTCTATTGAGTTGCATTTCATTGCTAGTGGTGTTAGTCGTGCAAATGGGCAAGTCGAGCGAATGATGAAAGTTCTGACAAATTGTTTTACTATAATTGAGAATACCTCAAAGAGAAGTTGGAAAGATGCTGTTGGCGAAGTACAGTTAGCCATAAATAGCACTTTTAGTAAAAGTACAGGTCAAACACCTTTCCAGCTTCTAATGGGTTATAGTCAGTCGCCTCCAGCCATATCAGCCTTGTTAGTGGATTGTGAGCGTTTGGACCTAGAAACTTGCCGGTCTGAAGCTAAAGTTAGGATGGACGAGCGAGGTCAAGCCCATAAGGAACAATTTGATAAAACTAAAGCTAAAATCGTTCCATTCAAAATTGGCGATATTGTTTTAGTTAAACAGAACTTAAGATCAATTAATAAGCTTGACAGCAAGTTTAGAGGTCCTTGCGTCGTTACAAATGTTAAAGATAATGACAGATACACTATAAGAGTAAATGAAACTGGACACGAATTGTATGTCTCACACGATAATTTACGTCTAATGTCCCCTGAGATGGGACGTGAACTTACTGATACATTAGATTGTGATTAATATATTTTTTCAATCTCCAAAGATCCATGTCTGCGTCTGGCCAACGCGGGCTCATGTTTTTGGATATTGATAAAAATATCATAGCCATGTGATTTGGCTATTGGGTCATGTGATTTGACCATTACTTAGCCATGTGATTTGGCTCTTGGGTCATGTGATTTGACCATTACTTAGCCATGTGATTTGGCTCTTGGGTCATGTGGTTTGACCATTACTTAGCCATGTGATTTGGCTCTTGGGTCATGTGATTTGACCAGGTCATGCGATTTGACCATTACTTAGCCATGTGATTTGGCATTTAGGTCACGTAATTTGATCAAGTCATGGGATTTGACTATTAATTAGCCCTGTAATTGGCAGTTTGTATATATGTGATTGCTTAGCTGGATTTATTGTGATTTGTATTTGAGCCATGTAATTTGAATTGATTAACTGTACAAGTCATGTGATTTGATTACTTAATAGTTTATAAGACAACAAATGTAAAGATTCGCGAGCCATTGAGGCTGCTCGTCAGGGTGGCCGTGTGGGAGAATGTACGTATTTTGATTTAAAAAGAATGCATTTTAACAGTTTTTTTCTAATTAAAAACACCACGTGCAAAGTACGTAAACAAGGTTGTTTACGTCCCCACGCGGCCTCCCCTCCGTCGGACTTGTTTGTTCGCCACTATAAAGCGGCTCGCCCGCCTGTCGACAGCTCAGACGTTGTCCAGCGATCGGACACGGCACATCGGTGCTCTGAACTGTCTTCGTGTAAGAGGTAACTCTGTCCTGTTTCTTAATTACTCTATACATATTTTATATGATTATTATGTGATTAAATATTTAAGCATATTTATTGCTAATTAAATTGTATTTATGCTTGCTTATATCTTAAATGATAAGGAATATTTAAAAATAGTTAAATAAATTGTTTTGTGGTATAATTACATAAATAAACTTTTATTTATTTATTTTGATGTTTATTTTCATAGACCCTCCCACAAGTTATTATAGCTAACATTCAGAAAATGTAGTTAAGAAAATTTCGATCAAGATTTCAAGTATTTCATGTATAACAGATGATAAACAAGATAATTTTTATTTAATTATTTGGTTTACACCGGTATTATATCATTTTGTCCATATATTTTTCAATAATGAAATATTATATGAATATGGACTTGAATAGAACCATGGAACTTCATGGCATTTGCGTACAATTTGAATACAGGTTCATATTAACTACATACACATCACATGAAACGCTTCTATTTAAACAAGCGTTTTACTATACAAGTTTATAGTTAGGTTGTGGTTGTAGATTGTGGTAGAAAGAAAAGTAATATTAAATAAGCAAAATATTGCCCTATTTATTTAGGTTTAAACCATTGAAACTCTGTTACTAGCGTATGGAATTAATGCCATGAACAAGTCCCACACAGTATGGAATTGACGCCAATGGCCAATGGTATGTACGTACAAGTGCGTATCAAAGGTTGTGGAACTAAATAACGCCTATATAAGGTCTATATTAAGAAAAACTGACCTTTTAATTTTTGTCGTCCGTTTATTCTTATTCAAAATCCAAAGCACGAATGATGTAAGAAAATTTATAAACTTACTTGTTTACTACTCAAAGTCAAATACTTAAAACAAAAGCCCTTATTTGTCTTCAATTTTGTTGGGTTAATGGTCACTTCACCACCATACTATTTCAATAAAACCGACTTCAAAAACAAAACACATTTAAAAGTCTTAAATAAACTCTTGAAAGGACTCCATTTTAGGCAAACCATTTCTTTTTGGAGTCGATGCCCAGATAGATGTCGCTTAAGATGGAACTTGAGAGAGCCCATGCGATGGCACTGACTTTATAAAGAAATGGTTTGCCTGAATTGGAGTCCTTTGAAGAGTTTTAGACTTTTTAGTGAAAAAAAAAAACTTCGACCACAGAAAACTTTGCTTCATATCCAGCCTCGGCGCGCCCCAGCCCTGTTTTATAATAACTTAAGGGGTAAGAGGTAAATACCAATTCAACAAAGTAAATATCATGATAATCGGTCTACCGTTGTTGAACTATAAAGTAGTGTTACTGATATTACTTTTTTTTATATAAATAAGGTTATTATTTGCAACCCCATACATATGCAATAGAATTGATACTATTGCCTATTCTTGGCCTCATTAATTCAGTATTTGTCTAAAATTGACATTTAACTGTTTGGTGATAGAAACAGTTTGCTCATCATATACCTACCACAATTTTATTTTGTAGACAATTTTTTATTATTATTATTTTTGTCTATAATTTTGGTCCTAGTATCTGCACATTTTGTTTGATCAAGTTTCGAAAATACAAATTGTATATGATAAAAGATCTTCGTTATAACTCATGAACCTCTTGAAATAGTCGCCATACATATTATAAATCTTTCTTGTTTATAGTATTAATAAGGATTTCTTTCTATGCAAGTTTACATAACATTGATTAATCATTTAAATACAACTACTAATCGATACAAAAGAACGAATACTTTTTTGTTATAATTAGAGACCATCGACGATCCAAATGCACTATGGCTTTATGCCTGTTGCATAAAGCCTCAAAGCGAATTGGTCGCCGTATAAAAATTGTGCAAAGCGTGATATTTTCAAATTTGGAATTAGTATCATACACGAAATAAAAGAGTAGCAACGAAGACAACGAGCGACACACCCTTCCCCTCCGAGCGCTCGGCGCTGTCTGTCAAATTTCGATCGAAGATGAACGTCCGTGACAGCTCCAAATCTCAAATTTATAGGTTACTTTAGTAAGATATTTTGAATATAGTGCACAAGATAAAATCAAGAATTTAGATGCTAAGTCAAAGATAGGAACCTCTATAACATTGTTTTATCAAATAACACACAATAAGTGCAATGTATCTCAGAGATAATCGCCTGCCTTTAGATGCGTATTTTATGCCAAAACATGGTTTCAATTTTGTCTTCATTTGGAATAACCAGAGCAATAAATAAAAAAACAGAGTCTACACCTTGTAGACGAACGTAATTCCCTTCAAGTTTATGTTATTTCGATAGCTGATGTCAACAACTGATCTAGAAAAGTGCACCAGAAAAACCGTCAATTTGGCTTCTATGATTGCAAATTACAGGCATTTTAAAGATTGAATCAAAAATTCAGAGCTTACATCTTATGTAGATAGCTTATTTCTACACAAATCAGTCAAAAAAAGTTGTCAGTTAAGTCATTTTTGGGAAGAAACTGCACTTGAACTTTGTTAGAAGGTAGGTGACAGCAGCCTTAACATGTATATGTGTAGAATGGAATTACCTACTGAAATATGTGATTTTCAGAAATATAAGACCAATAATTTGAAAACTACATAGAAAATACGAAAAAAAAGGGGCCCACTTCTGAGGCAATTATTATCGAGCAAAGTAATTACAATCGTGTTTCCAACACCTATCCGACCTTCTAGAAATCTTCATCTATAACATATATAGATTCGAGATTTAAATAATTAGTGTTTCCATGTTTAAACTCAATCGAAACATCGTAAAAATGGAATATCTGGGCCTTAATACAAAATCCAATGTCATTTTTGTTAAACTTTTTTCCTGCCGACTGTACTAAAAAAGAGTTTTTTGGCCCCGAAGTCTGGCGTTTTGCCTAGCCATCCTTACTTATAATGCTAATAAAGTTTCCTGATCTATGGAAATTTATATTGATTGTCTTGGGATGTAATTTCCTTATAAATTGTTTATTACAACGCTGCGAAATAATAAGATTGCGGGCATAAAAACGCAAGGATATATGGCGAAATAAAATGTAGCCTATTTCATGTTTCATTTTTGACATAATTGTTTGTACTTATGAAAAGATGAAGAAAGTTTAATAAATAGGTAAACGAGTTCAGTGGGCAAGGTAGTGCGTATCGTGTTGTTTTTCGTGCATGGCACGTTCTTATCAAGGTCATTATGGTTCGGTGCATTGGAAAAAATCGGACCCGCGCACTGAGGGTTCCGTGCCACCCATAACTGAATTCAGGGTACACTTACTTCCACCTAGCAAAAAAAACTTCGTTTTTCATAGAGTTTGTTTGTATTGATGAGATCTACATCATGTATATATTTTTTAATTTTCACATGCTTAGTTCAAAAGTTAGACTGTGACATACGGACAGACAGACTCTACGGAACAACGTAATTACACAACAAAATCATTCATTTTTATTTGAATATTTTAGAGTCTATTTTTTTTATTTTTATCCAAATCGTTTAAAATTTTGGTATCTATTACAAAAACGTAATTAATTCCAGTACCTTCATTTGACGTCAAGGCCTCATAAAAGTACATATTGAAAAACTCAATTACCAACGTACAAAGAACAAAAATAAAATTTTTCCACTTTATTAATATTTAGCAAGACAAAAGACTTTTGAGATATCCCCTAGCCGATAAATAAAAGAGCTAGTTAAAGAAAACAGATGGTTTGCATGAATAACAATAGCTTTCTGGATGAACCTTGATTCATTTAATTGTGTCAAGGGATGACAGACTACTAAAGATCATAGATGTCGCATTTAAATCGCTGGCAAACGTATAAGATTCAAAATACCCCTCTTTTGTAACATCGGTTATAACAGACTACAAGCTGGAATTAAGTCGATTTAAAATAAATGTTCCTCTAGAATTTAAGACGAAACCCATACAGGAAAAGTATTGAAGCGAAAATATGACAGCCAGTTTTTTATTCGCGGCGATTGCTCGTCGATTGATTTAGATGAGTGCAAAGAAATATTTTATAAATTTTTAAATATCACACTGACAACACTGTTTAGAATTTCCAATTTTTCCTTTGTTTCAGTTTATTTATTTTGCTTATTTTTAATATCTTTCTCCAGTTACTTGTCATGATTTTTACTTTGTTTAATTTGTATTGACCCGGATTATGATGATAACCATAAAACGGGGTGGGTTGGAACGGGGCTGGTGCAAAACGGAGTTCGCTGGGACCGCTTTTATATAATTACTAGCGGTCGCCCGCGGCTCCGCCCGCGTGGATGTCGGTTACCGCTGCAAAAAGCCTACCCAGGAAAGACACGGTCAGCAAACAAATGATTCCCATGTCAATTCACAGACACCGACACTAACTTCGACGAAGCAGTCACTATCCGCAGGCTGAACAGATTTTCTTTCTGTGGGTGTTAGTTGTTAAGTCCCGGAGTGCAACCCGTTGTTTTAGGATAGAAAACTTAAGCTATTATTGTAGAGCTTCTCCATACACAACATTTGACGTTACATTATTTTCTGGTAACAAAATATACTGATGCTCGGGAGCCCCGACCCCATGCGTAAAACATTCTTTTCGTAAATCAATTCCTACTAATTTGAATGTTTGGCCCAGGGATTTGTTTATCGTGAGTGCGAAAGAAATTTTTACTGAAAATCGCGCCGCGCGGGTACCTTACTCATAGATCTAAACTCCCCCTCCCACACGCTCACCGGGCCTTGGTAAAGCCTACTTCGCAACGGGCCGGCCGTGCAGCAGAAATCGTAATATGTATTTTAATTTCGCTATAACTTCAGAACCAAACGTCCAATTTAATATCGCTATAACTTCAGAACCAAACGTCCAATTTTAATCATTTAAAGACCGAATATTATTTACATTAACTGTACTTAGTGATGAAATAATTTATTTTGATAAGGATTAATAGCATGAGTAAAATAAACGCGTTTAAATGTAGTCCAAAAAATAATCAAGATTTTTCAATAAAAAAATGGTTATTGTGCCTCACCCGACATAGATAGGTATAGTGTGTCGCGGACTTTTTTGTAGATATTTATAAGATCTACAATTACTTAGAACATTTTATGGTTCTATCTTTAATAGTTTAGGCAGGGTACGCAAAATAAGTAACTGTTTTGGTTGATTTTTTACACCTTGTGTCCGAAAAACCCTAATATCTTACGGAACCCTATTTTTGTTCAAAATTAAATATATCCTATATTACTCGTGGATAATGTAGCTTTCGAATGGTGAAAGAATTTTCAAAATCGGTCCAGTAGTTTATGAGCCTATTCATTACAATCAAACAAACAAACAAACAAACAAACAAACAAAGTTTTCCTCTTTATAATATTATTATATTATATTATATATTATATTATATATTATATATATAATATAATAAATAATAATAATATATATAATATATAATATAAGTGTAGATAATTCTACGGCAGTCTATGAACCTTAGTTGTCTAACCGAGAGATGGATAACTGATGGTTATCAGGGGAGTTCCGTGAATCTGTTGTATTAAATGGCGGATTTAATTAAGTGTAACGAGTGGGGTTTTAATCGGAGGAATGGTTTCACCCGGGAAGGGTGAAAGTCATCGCCATTTATGATTATGAGAAGAAAATACCTTGGTGGATTGTTATTTTCAGGGCTACGCTACACGTTAGGTATTTTCTTGAAGTACTAAAGGACTTAGTGGGTTATGATTTAGGTCCGGTTTTGTTATCGATGGTTAACTCAACTAATTATGTTAGTTAAAATCTCATTTTTTAAAGAAACTTATAGCGTCGTAGATTATCACGACATTCGTCACAAACCTCATTGGTTTATTGAATGTTATTAGTCTTAATTTATGTAACTGTTATTTTATTCAATAAATAAATGAAAAAAAAAAAAAAAAAAGTTATACGTTACTAGCCGTTGAAACATGTGCATGTTTGGAACAAAAGATATCTCAATCGAATGACTATTTTAATGACTAGTGGTTAAATAAAAAAAATAAAAATAAAAATGATTATTTATCGGACAACGTGAATCAATTTAAAGTGTTATTAAAGGAAATACAGAAAACTTATCAACTAGTGTTAGTACTTAATATCTAAAAGCGATTTAGTTATCTTACACCAATGCCTGACCAGTGGAAAGTCGCCCACTGTCGGCGATGATCTTCAGGAAACTGTTAAAGTATTTTATTCGGAGCACACACAGTCGTAGTTAATAAACTAGTGGTAACGGCTTTTAACCATTAGTTGAGTTAATTATCTATCACGCAACCGTTCCTTGTTTTACTTACTAATATGTGCACAATAATACACGAATGCACTCTGTGTTCCTCATATTATACCTATTTCAATGAGACGGCAATATCTACTATTTTCCTAGCGATTGTTATGTCTAAGTATATTTTACTGAAAATCCTTAACTCCCAGATTTATTTACAACTAAAATCCGTCTAAAACTTTTGCGAACGACAACCTGAATTCTGTCCAGTGCCGCGCAAATCCTCAAAAATTCAGTTAGCTGAAATGTTTTTTGCAGGCAAACCAAACCAGTTTCCGTGGGAGCCACCACGAAGCAACGCCATAGCCTGAAGAAAACCCCCAGCACTGTTTGAGCAGACTAGAGGATCAGGTGAGCTTCTTCTTCTTCTTCTTTTCGATTCAATGGCAATTAAACTTTCAGCGCCCAAAAGGTGGCAAAATCAAAGGCCTTCTGGTTGGCGTTGTAAAGGTCCTCTTGTGTGCAGGTGGCAGG
Source organism: Pyrausta aurata (assembly GCA_963584085.1). Taxonomy (NCBI): domain Eukaryota; kingdom Metazoa; phylum Arthropoda; class Insecta; order Lepidoptera; family Crambidae; genus Pyrausta; species Pyrausta aurata. Next base: position 13,091,096 of record OY757263.1, on the reverse strand, counting down.
AGAGGTAGGACACGACATTAAGTGTTGCTTAGATTGTAAGGCGCCACACTCGCACGTGTCGTCCTCAGTGAAGCCCCAACTTTTCCAGAGTTCATTGCACCTGCCTACACCTGAAGCTAGCTAGGTGAGTTTACTTTTTATTATTTACGCCTATAGAAACACCTGTGAATATCTTACAAATACTTGTAAGAAAATGTAATATCGGTTAGTATTAGTCGTTAAGCCTAGTCAGAGGCACTATGGGCGGCTTGATAAAATCTGACAGCAAGGTTGGTCGCTTGCCTTGCAAGCATCCCTCCGCCAATCCGCACTTAGCCCGCGTAGTGGAGTATGGCTCATACTACCTCATATTTGAGGTAAGGCCTTTGCCCAGTAGTGGGACGCTAGAGCTTACAGGCTTACAGGCTAACTGTACTTTACTTTATTTTACTTGTAAGTATATATTACTCAGGTGACTGCAGCAACGGTGCAACGGCTCGGCTGATCGGCTTAGTTTCAAGGGCTGAGAAAAATACAGCTGCAATAGAGACTATCTACCTAAATGTCCACAACCTTCGGATAGCTATAAACGAAGGGAGGTTCAGGAATAAGCATCGGTTCAACGTCTATATAGGGTGAAATTTTGATCAGTACTGAAATTTTGTGTAAAATCTCCACTGATGAATATGAACAAGTTTTACTATAAGGGCAATAGTGAAACTGAGAAAAAAGAACCAGCTGTTCCATACAAAAGTTTAATTAGTGCGTGGTAAAAAATGTATGGAACAGCAGATTTTTTCTCGATTTCACTATTTATCCCATAGTAAAAGTTGTTCATATTCATCAGTGAAGTCTTTACACAAAATTTCGGTGCTTATTTAAATTTCAGCCTGTATAAAGTAAAAGGTAAAATAGGTAAGTACGAGTATATTCCGTACCTTCTGATTGGGGTACTGTTTAAGATTAACTGAAACGGTAGCAAACACCGAACGTAAATAAAATAAACGTCAAAATCGATACTGTCGATAATCGTTAATTTTTGGCTGATAAGCTTTTAAAGACTAATCGCCACTTGTAATTAATACTAAATCAGATACTATAATTTATTTGGCGATCGTCGTTTTCTTAAAATGGCCGTTTTGTGAAGACTGTACTACCAGGGCAACATGAAACGCGAAGCGTTCTCTAACACCGGAAAGCACGGCGACTATTCGAAACGCGCGGTCCATTCTAAACCACGGCTGCCAGTCTAGCCTGACCCGCCGCACCCTTTTCTTGTTCTAACACATGCTCTGCATTTTCAAATGTCCTTGGACCTGCCGAGACCAGCTAACGTTGGTCGCGCTACAACGATTTTCCGATGGGACACGGAAAAAAAAATTATGCAGTTTTGCGCTCCCAGTAATATTTTCCTCGTTTGCTTAGTTTATTGGCTTTCAATTTTGGAAATTGGCTGGTTTTGTTTTCTTTATGTTCTGTGAATAGAAGTTAAGTTTACGGTACAACTGTTGCATTATTTCGTATTGTTGTTGAACATATAAAACAATTCAATACCCAAGAGCAGCTTCGGAAATATAGAGCAAAATTTTTCAAAAGAAAACATATTTATCAGGACCATGAATTTAGACATGACGGGTCTAGTAAGTAAGTTAGTCTTTATTTGCTAGAATACAGTTACAAAGATCTTAAGAATTTTACAAGTCCAGTGCATTCTACCGTTAAATTGGTATGCAAATTTTTATATGATTAAGCAATTTAATAATTAATATTAGTTCATTCAGCTACAATGAAACATACAAGTTAATTAAATTAAGTTACAAATAATAAAGTTAAAAGTTAGTCAATTATATTAAAATGTCAAAATTCGTACACTATTACAATTTGTCATTAATAAATTCCTTAATACTATAATAACATTTTTCAATTAGAATATTTGTCATTTTAGATTTAAATTGATTTGTATTTAGTTCCCTTATACATTTAGGGATTTTATTGCATATGATGGGTACCATGCAAAAAACACTGTTGTGCATAAGTGCTGTGTTTGAACTGCGGACAACCAGCCTATTGTCTCGTCGAGAACGATCATTAACATCTGTCATTTTCTTAAATAATGCTGGATTTGTTTTTGCAAACATTGCTATCTCCAGTATGTATAGAGTGGTAGTGTGAGAATTCTATACCTCTTGAAGTAAGGCTTGCAACTATCAACAGGATCGACACGAAAACTAACAAACTAAGACGAATAAAAACATA